>JAPKLY010000684.1:155575-188713 GCA_026898435.1 Prunella vulgaris
TCGGCCATTTTCTGATCTCTCAGCTCCTGAGTCTTCTGAGCAGCCATTTTTCTGGTGTTGATGTATTCTTCAACATTTTCTATCCTAGCAGATAGAACCCCTTGATTATCCACCAGAAGAGCTCTCAGCGAGGCCATCTCAGCTTGCAAGCCAGCAATAGCAGCTGAGTTCTTCTCTTTCCCCTTTTCAATATCATCAATAACTGCAACAGAGGGTAGAGAAGAAGGAAGGTTGGCCACAACAACTTTAAGGTCCTCCTGACCGTGTTTGCACTCAGCAATTTGTCCTGGTAGGCTGGATAAGGGTTGAGTTCAGGAATGTATAGGGAAATGTGGGCAAGGGCAGAAATAATCATCCCTCGTTCAAGAGGCCCTTTTGAACGATGGTGAGCTAGACGAGCCTGTTTAGCCATTTCGGAGGGGGAGTTGGGGTTATCGAGAATGATGGGTTCAGGGTGAGAGGGTTTGGGGGTAGCTGAAGGCTCTCCAGAGGTAGCCATCTCCTCTGGTTCATTGCCAACTGGGATTTGTGAAGGTGAGGGATCGGCTGGGGTTGAGAAGTGTTGGGAAGGATCAGAAAAGGGTGTAGGAGAAGTTGACCTGATAGGTGAGGCAGCTATAGGTGTGTCTGCTGATGGTGTATCAGCAGAGGAATGAAGAACCTCTGTCTCAGCTACTGAGGGTTCAGCTGACTCCCTCTCATCCGACTCCTCTTCCTCTACATTAGAGCCAGTCGCAGAATCATCATCTGATGCAGCCTTCTCAGCTGACTCCTCCACAGCCTGCTCTTCTTCTCCAGAAGACTCATCAACCAGCAGAGTAGTCTTCTCTGCTGAAGATTTCTTCCTCTTCAGACTGCATAGCACAGCAGTATCCTCTTCTTCATCTGAATCAGAATCAAAGGAGAGCTTCCTTTGAATTGGAGTGGTTTCTTTCTTGGATTTCTTCTTTTTACCACCTCCAGCAGGCATTGGAGCCTTCCTCTTCTGTTTCTTCCCATGACCAGCAGAAGGGCCAGGGGCAATAGCTACTGTATCAGAATCTGAGTTAGGTGGCCCAATGATGTCCAAGTTACTTCCCCTTAAGAACTTGGTGTGGTTGTACTCAACAACCCATTCCTCATCCCACTCATGCTGGGGCAGCAGATGATTCAGAAGAATAATGATCTTGGTGGCCATGGAACACTTGGATTTGAAGCTGTAAACCTGTTCCCCATTCACCTCCTTCACCAAGCACCTCTTGGACTCCTGTTCCAGGTGGAACCATAGCAGACTCACCCAGTCTGCTTGCACCCCATCGAGAATGGTGCGGGCTACACTCAGGCGGAGTTTGGTAATGGCGTCCAAACTTCCCTGTTCTGCCAAGATGACCTTGGTCACCACATCCATCAGGAACCAAAACCGCCTTCTCAGCATGGATTTCTTCAGGTTCGTGGTGGTGTCCCTAAAACTCGTCCTGGCCATTAACTGAAAGGTTTCCAGATAGTCAGCTTCTTTATATTTGTGAGGTTGGACACCAGTGGAGGATAGGCCAAAGATATCAGTGACAGCCTCCTTGGAGATAACAACAGCTACTTCATCAACCAAGGAGCCGATGGAGTCTGTGCTGAACTGGGCCCTAAGAAGGAATTGGAAGGCATAAAAATTTAGGGTTTTATGATCAGGGGGGGTTATGGAGATGAAGGTTTGGAGATTTTGATGTTGGAGAAGGTTTAGGATTTCTCTAATTTCAGGAACCCTAGTCGTGTCAAAATCGAGACACATCTCCGCATACATCTTTTCTTTGAACAATTTTTGCATTGACTTGGACGCCATAGCTTCAACACACAGATTAGAGATGCAGAGAATAATATGCAGGAGAAAGGTAGAAGGAAGTCGAATTAGAAAGGTTTTTCAGAAATCAATTAAATGGGTTTTTATAGTATTCGAAGAATATGAGCTGCTTTTCCAAAATTAAAACAAATCAATTTTGATCGTAGATTTGTATCTTGCATCACACAAATCAAAGGTCCAGAATAAATGACCTTTGAGAATTTTGGAGGTGATGCATGGGTGTCAGGATTTCGAAAGGTTTTGACCGCCTCAAAAGATTCGCCTTTTTGAAAAAAAAGGTAATGATGAAAGTGCTTTGTGAGAAGATTTAGGTGGAGTTAAATTAATTGCAACTGATACCTTATTTTGAAAAAGGTAATAAATCCCTGAATTTTTGTAAAAGAAAAGATTTGATTGCCAATTTTCTAAAATAATTTTTAGAAATTAAGGATTTATTAATTTTTGAAAAGATTTGATAGATAAAATAAAATTTTAAAAACCGACATAAAGATCATAGAAATACTTATCGAGATGTTGACGTGGCATAATCAGCTGATAAGAGCGATCCTTATAAAAATCTTTTCTGCTCATCTGGGTCTTTGATGTCAGCTGATATGGACCAGCTGAAGCAAAGTGGCCTTGTCTGACTTTCATAACTTATCCCTGTATCAAGTTAGACATAACAAGATAGAGAAAAGAAAGGAAAGAGTAAGTAGACATACCAGATTAGCTGTTGTGAGGATCAGCTGATTACTTCAGTAGAATATTCCTCAGCTGGGTACCAGCTGACTACCCATTTACCCAAAAACTTTCTTTCTAAAGGACTACTCCTCCATCTATAATTCCTAACTCTGCTACTAATTCTCTGAATCTTACCTCTGCTAAGGGTTTGGTAAGCACATCTGCTCTATGCTTCTCCGTATGAATCTTCTCCATCCTGATATCTCCTTTCTCAGCATGATCCCGTAGAAAATGATGTCTTATGTCCACATGTTTGCATCTAGTATGGAGAACAGGATTCTGAGTAATGGCTATTGCACTTGTGCTATCACAGAAAATGGGTATCTCTTCTGTAATCACATGGTAGTCCCTCAGCTGTTGTCTGATCCAGAGCAGCTGAGAACAGCAACTACCAGCAGCCATGTACTCTGCCTCTGTTGTGGAAGTAGCTACTGAAGTCTGTTTCTTGGAGAACCAAGATATCAGCTTACTTCCTAGAAACTGACATGTGCCAGAAGTTGATTTCCTATCAATCTTGCACCATCCATTGTCAGAATCTGAATACCCACTCAGCTGAAAATTGTCATCAGCTGGGTACCAGAGGCCTAGATTGTAAGTACCCTTCAAATACTTTACAATCTTCTTTGCTGCTTCCAGATGAGATTTCTTAGGATTTGCCTGAAACCTTGCACACACCCCTACTGCAAAGCTGATATCAGGTCTGCTGGCAGTGAGATACAACAGAGAACCAATAAGTCCCCTATATTGTGTCTGATCCACATTCTCACCAGCCTCATCTGGATCCATGCTAAAGTTTGCCATCATTGGAATCTTAGCTTCTCTGCTGCTACTGATTCCAAACTTTTCTATCAAATTCTTGGCATACTTAGCTTGGCTAATGAACGTTCCATTGGACATCTGCTTTACCTGGAGTCCAAGGAAATAAGTCATCTCCCCCATCATGGACATTTCAAACTTGCTGGTCATCAGCTTGCTGAACTTATCACACATCAGTTTGTTGGGGGAGCCAAAGATAATATCATCTACATATATCTGCACTAAGAGAATATCATCTCCGTCTTCCTTTCTAAACAAGGTTTTGTCTATCTTTCCTTTACTGAATCCACTATCCAGTAGGAACTGTGATAGAGTATCATATCAGGCTCTAGGTGCCTGCTTTAGTCCATATAAAGCTTTCTGCAACCTATAAACCTTGTTCCCAATCTCAAATCCTGGTGGCTGTTCCACATAAACCTCTTCTGCCAGGATTCCATTCAGAAAAGCTGACTTGACATCCATCTAATAGACTTTGAACCCTTTGAAAACAGCATAGGCCAGAAACAATCTAATGGCTTCTAGTCTTGCCACAGGAGCAAATGTCTCATCATAGTCAATCCCCTCTGACTGTGAATATCCCTGTGCTACTAGCCTTGCCTTGTTTCTAACTACTACATCATTTTCATCCTTTTTGTTCTTAAATACCCACTTAGTGCCTATGACCTTCTGATGTTTGGGCCTCTCCACTAGAGTCCAAACTTCTTGTCTTGCAAATTGGTTTAGCTCCTCTTGCATAGCTACAATCCAGTTTGGGTCTTCAAGAGCTTCAAGGATATTTTTGGGTTCTATCAGAGACACATAACAGCTGAATTGAGCACCCAAGTTTAGCTTTCTTCTAGTCTGAACACCTACACTTGGATCTCCTAGAATCTGTTCAGCTGGGAAATCAGACAATGTCTTCTTGCCCCATTGAGGTGCCATAGTCTGCTCCTCTTGGGTCTTGTCTGAAATTCCCCCTTGTTTAGTGTCAGGAGTCAATGTGCCATCACCTGATGCTGATGAGGACTTATCAGCTGATTTGGTCTCATCATCTGCATCTGAGTCTGATTCTATCCTCGGTACTACTACCTTAATCAGATTTGGCTTTTCTGACAGATTCAGCTGATCCACCTCTTCTGCTAGCTTCTCCTTGCTGTACTCATGAAAAGATTCATCAAATACAACATTGGGTGTCTCCTCCACACAGAGAGAGACTTTATTAAAGACTCCATAGGCTTTGCTACTTCCAGAATATCCTAAGAATATTCTTTCAGCAACCTTAGCATAAAAAATCTTTAACTTAGTCTTCCCATTGTCATGGATGAAACACCTACACCCAAAAGTATGGACAGAGGAAAGGTTAGGAGTTTTACCTTTGTACATTTCATAAGGAGTCTTCCCATGTCTCTTGACTTGAAGACACCTATTTTGGATGAAGCATGCAGTATTGATGGCTTCTGCCCAAAACCTTTGAGGAGTCTGATATTCAGCTAACATAGTCCTTGCTGCCTCCTTGAGGGTTCTATTTCTCCTCTCAGCTAACCCATTCTGCTGAGGTGTTCTGGCAGCTGATGTCTCATGCTGAATACCATTATCCCTGCAATAGTCAGAAACAATAGAGTTAAGAAACTCAGTACCTTTATCACTTCTGATTCTGACTATGCTGAGGTCCAACTCCTTCTGAATCCTCTTGAACAACTCCAGCATCTTGACCATAGTCTCATTCTTCTTGAACAAGAACACTACCCAAGTGAATCTTGTATAGTCATCAACAATCACCAGTGTGTACTTCCTTACTCTGAAACTAAGAGGTGAGACAGGTCCAAACAAGTCCATATGAAGCAGCTGGAGTACTTTTGTTGTTGAAGTACTCTGCACATCTTTGAATGAGGCTTTAGTCTGCTTTCCTTTCTGACAGGCATTACACTTCTGCTCAGATGCAAACACCTCATTTGGTAGACCTCTGACTAGACCCTTCCTTGCAACTTTGTTGAGAGTCTTGAAGTTCAGATGACCTAACCTCTTGTGCCAGAGCCAGCTGATCTCAGATGAGCTTTTAGCAACCAAACATGAGTCAGCTGGACAGCTTGCAAAATCTGCAAGATACATATTACCTCTTCTTAGGCCAGTTAGTAGCACCTGCTCATTTAAATCATTAATAACAAGACAAGAGTTCTTAGAGAATCTTACTGAATATCCCTTATCACAGAATTAGGATACAGACAGAAGATTGTGCATGAGCCCTTCTACATAGTAGACTTCTTCAACCGTTGTTCCTTTGATCAGCAGAGTGCCAACTCCTCTGGTGACTCCAAAATTGTTGTAACCGAACACAACTCTAGGCTCATCCAGCGTTACAAAGTTCTGGAGAAGATGCTTCTCAAAGGTCATGTGCTTCGAGCAACCGCTATCAATGTACCAGACATGGCCCTTGGCTTCTCCTCTTTCTATAGGGCTAGAGTCAACCTGAAATTAAAACTCAGGCTTTAGGTACCCTATCTTTGGGTCCTGATTGGTTAGTATCGACTTTCTGGTTCCACAAGTAGAGATCATCCTTATGAGGTTTAGGGGATCTCAACCTTCTACCATATTTGTCCACAAAGATCATCTCCCTCAGAGGATCTTTTCTGGGGCGATGAGTGATAACAGCAGGTTTATAGGTGGGTTGCTCAAAAGGATAATTTCGGCTTGAGCCTCTGAATGGCTCATAAACTTTAGCCGGTGAAGGCTTGCCTATTTTGGTCACATTATAAGTAACCCAGGGCTGAGGTCTGTTTCGCTTGGGTTTACTCTGCTGAGATGACCCAGGCTTATCATTCCTCTGCTGATTCTACTGAGGTCTCCTTGTCTTATCTGGGCTATGACTTTGATTCCTCTTCTGATCTCGAGACTTCTGAGCTTTGGATTTATGTTGGTTGTCAGCAGGCTTATGAGTTTTAGTACTCTTCTGCTCTATTGAAACCTTTTGATCACCAGCAGACTTCTGAGCTTTGGAGCTCTTCTATCCAGCTGGAACCTTTTCTA
Source organism: Prunella vulgaris (assembly GCA_026898435.1). Taxonomy (NCBI): domain Eukaryota; kingdom Viridiplantae; phylum Streptophyta; class Magnoliopsida; order Lamiales; family Lamiaceae; genus Prunella; species Prunella vulgaris. The sequence continues at coordinate 161,946 of JAPKLY010000684.1, forward strand.
TCCCTCTGCTCTTCTGCCCTTCTGATCCAGATGCAGGCTCAGCTGGCCCTTCACCCTTTCGAGGATGCCTAATTAATCCACTGTCACCTTTCTTCTTCTTTTGTGGTTTGGGTTTGGGATAACCAAGACCCCTTTTGTCATTCACAGTTTGTGAGGATTCAGTTATTTTAGACACGACATTTTTTGCCTTAGTCAGCTGATCCACTTTCAGCTGAAGCTGCTGTGAATTTTTGGTTATCAGTTCATTCTGCTTGAAGAGTTCATCGAACTTAGCTGTTAGCATATTATGTTCTTCACTTAAGATAGTGTTCTTAGAAAGTAGCTTTTCTATCAGCTTCTCCTGTTCTTCACATTTTGCTATTAAGTCAGCAGACTTGTTAGCTTGTGAGTCATAGGATATCACTGGTAGTCTAGCACTTTCCAGATCTTATCTCAAGCTTAAAACTTCAGCTTTCAGACTTGAGTTCTCCTCTTCCAGCTTAGAAAAAACTTTTAAGGAGGATTGGAGATCAGATAACAACTTGTGTATATCTGACTCCATAGAATAGGTAGAGGAGCAAGATGAGCTAATAGAGGGGGTAGGAGAATTTACCTCTTCCACCTTAGCCATAAGGCAGATATCATCCTCTGATTCAAAATCAGATGAGGACAAGGATGAGCTGATATCCTACTTCTCCTCCTCTGCCAGCAGAGCTCTCTTATCAGCGAACCTGCGATCTCTCTTGATCCTCTTCTCTTCTCTCTCCCTTGGGGTAAGTTGAGGACAATCATAACTGAGATGTCCTGGCTTGTTGCAAGTGAAACTGACACCATCTCCTCCTCTTCTGGGACTTGGTTCCCTCCTTCTCTCTGGAGACTTATATCTAGTCTCCTGTTCATCTGATGGTCTTCTGGCATCAGATGACTTCTGGTATCTTCTGGAAGAATCACTCTTATTCTTCTTCCAATGAGATCTATACTTCTGAAACTTGTTTGACATTTTGTCAAACTTCTTGGTCAATAAAGCAAGTTGCTCCTTAAAGCTCATGTCCTCTGGAGCAGAGGACTTTTCTTGACTATCAGCTGCAGCAGAGAAAGCAACATTCTTTGTGGCTGATGAAGTTGGAGTCTCATCTTCTTGATCCTCCTCTTGGATATCGAACTCATGTGCCTTCAGATGAGATAACAAAGTATGATGACTCATCTTAGATAGATTCTTTGTCTCTTTAATTACTGTCACCTTCACTCTCCACCTAGGAGTAAGAGATCTCAGAATTTTGTTATTAATCTCTTTCTCCGAGTAATCCTTTCCTAAGGAGCTTGCCTTATTCAGTATGTTTGTTAGCCTCATATCTAGCTGATCAATGTTTTCATCAACTTTCATTTTAAATGTGTCAAAGATATGTAGAACAGCTTGAAGCTTGTTCTCTTTGATTTGATCTGTCCCTTCACACATCAAGGAAAGTTTCTCCCACATCTCCTTAGCAGTTCTGCACATCTTGATTTTCTCTATATATTCTTTGGAGAGTGTCTCAATGATTTCTGTTCTGGCCACTTGATCGAGGTTGAAGAGTTTTCTTTCAGCATCGTTTAGTTCACTCTTCTTCTTCTCTGTCTTCCTTCTTTCACTGATTTCAGCTTCTGGAGTCTTCCCATCACTTACTCCTTCCCAGAAGAACTTGATTGGCCCTTTCTCCAGAACATCTAGCATCCGATCATGAATGGCTCCAAGGTGATTCTCCATTCTGTATTTCCAGTAATAATAATCCTCTATGGAGAATTCAGGCAGCTTCCTTGTCTTGGATCCACTCTTTTTGTAGGAAGACATATCTGCAAATGATTAGATAAAAGGCACACAGAATTTTCTAAAAACAGATTTTCAGGGATCTGTCCAGGTGACCACTAAGAGCTTTCTCAGGCTGTGGTATATTGGACACACAGCTCTGATACCACTTGTTGGTCCCAAAGGCAGGTTTTAGGGAAGAATACACTTGAACAAGTCTAGAAGGGGGGGTTGAATAGACTTGTAAGGATTCAAAAACCTTTTTCAATTTTACTGGTTTGTTCAGAAAATCAGCAGACTACTTGAGGTAGTCTGAATTTTGAAAATAGTGCGCTGTGTATAGTGCGGAAATGTTTTTAATGAAAATCGGTTTTTAGGTGATGTGCACAGATAAGAACAGAAAGAAATACGAAGAGACACAGGGGATATATTGTGGTTCGGACCAACTGTCCTACATCCACTCTCCTCAATCCAACTTAGATTTGAGGGGCTCTCCACTAACTTTCTTACTCACTTACTTACACAGTTTGAGAGTACTACTCTCTTACAACTTGTCAATGCTACAAGCGCAATTGACTTCTCACAGCTTCTACAAAGCTTTTACAAAGGATAAGTAAGAATGGTGTTTTGGAGCGTAAGTGATAAATTTGACAGAGTATCGGCTAGCTTAATGTGCGTGTAAAACAACCCCGTTAAGAATTATCACTATTACTCTAATTTATAGGGTAAAATAACTAGCCATTGGAAAAGACTAGAAATCTGAGATCCTATAATCTCGTATTCAATCAATCAATGTGATTGATTGAATTTCCTTCTTGATTCCCGTCAATCTTCGCGATCTTCAATCAATCAAGTTTGTCCCCTTGATTGATTTATCTTCTATTCTGGGAATCTTTCTTTTATGTCGCAAATTAGCCCTTAAAATTGATTCCGAAGAATCTGGGCCGAGCACAAAACCTCAGCTGATCTGTCTTCTCAGCTGGTGTATCAGTCTGCTGATACTTGGACCTCAGTTGATGTGCAAGTCTGCTGGTATGCACCTCAGCTGGTCTTCTTGACTTCGTCTGGATATGTCTTTTATCCATGGTCCTTGTCTTGTCTACGACATGCTCTCAGCTTATCTGCTATTCTTCTGATATCAGCTGATCTGCTCTTCTCTGATGACCTGCTCTCGATGCTCCAGTGTCAGCTGCTTAATTCTTCTGTCTTCTGAAATTTGCTAAGTCCACAAGGTCTCAGCTGGTCTTCTCTTCTATGGTAGCTTCAGATCTTCTAGGCAGCAAGGTAGATTCCCCCTCACTTGAACCTATCTAATCCTAACTACTCATCAGCTGACTAACATGTTCAGCTGGTCCTATTACAAGCTGATTGGTTTATTATATCATCAAAACATCTAACACAGAAATCCTAACATTGTGCGCTATGTATTTTGAGTGCGGAAATGTTTTTGTGAAAACCTTTGTTAGAGATATGTGCACAGATAAAGAACATAATAAAAGGAGCACGAGACACAGGAATTTATAGTGGTTCAGACAAAAGGTCCTACTCCACTCTCCACAATCCAACTGGACTTGTGGGTCTCTCCAATATCTTTCTCACTCACTCACTTTGAGAGTACTACTCTCTTACAATAGTCTTATGCTAAAAGCAATCGACTTCTAACCGCTTCTATAAAGCTTACAATGGATTAATATTTAGTAAAGGTTTTTTAGCACGAGTGAAGATTTTGACAGAGTTTCATCAAGTTTGAATGCGTGTATTTTTTTTGTGCTTGAAATCTTCACTGGAACTCTTATTTATAGGATCAATTCAACTAGCCGTTGGAAGGACTAGAGATTTGAGATCCCATAAATTAGGAATCAATCAATCATTTAGATTAATTGAATTTCCTTCTTGATTCCAGGAGATCTTCGTGAACCTTCAAGCAATCAAGTTTGTCCCCTTGATTGATTGATCTTCTATTCTGGGAATCTTCTCATTTATTGCAAGTTAACCCCTGAGCGATTTCGTAGAATCTGGGTGGAGCACAAGAGCTCAGCTGATCTGTCTTCTCAGCTGGTGTACTGGTCTACTTGTACACGGACCTTAGCTGATGTGCAAGTTTGCTGGTGCACCTCAGCTGATATCTTTGACCTCAGCTGATGTGCTAGTCTGCTGGTGCACCTCAGCTGGTTTCTTGATCATTGTCATGAATACAATCCTTGGTCCTTGTCTTGTCTGTGACGTGCTCTTCTGCTGATCTTCTTATATCAACTGATATGTTTCCTCTGCTGTTCTGATTCCAGGTACTTAGTGTCAGCTGCTCAGGTGTTCTGTCTTCAGAAATCTTCTAAGTCTTCAAAGCCTTAGCTGATCTTCTTCTTCAAGAAAGCTTGGGATCTTCTAGGCCGCAAGGTTGATTCCCCCTTACAAAAACCTATCTATTCCTAACTATTCATCAGCTGACTAACAAGATCAGCTGGTCCTATTACAAGCTGATTGGTTTAACATATCATCAAAACATCTAACCAGAATATCCTAACAAATTTCCCCATTCTGATGATATCAAAACCAACTCAGCTGATCTTAAAAGATAAACAAATTTAATCAAGATCAAATAGGACAGAGAAGAAGATCTTTAGATAAGATCACTTAGACATAAAAATAAAAGCAACTGACAACAAGAAGTTGTCTGGAATATAAGCTTCATTAAACGGAACAGAGAAGTTACAAAAAAAAAGTCAGAAACCTACCCTCAGCTGGTCTATTACAAGCTTACCACGACAATAGCGAACACGTACACTTGTGTGAGGATAAATTTTGAGCAAACAAGTTTTTGGCGTCGTTGCCGGGGAGACGGCTAGTTTGTTTGGTTGTTTGTTGTTTCTTTTATGTTTGAATTTTGATTGGTTACTATTGTGAGAATTTGATACTTGTTCCCTTGTAGGTATATGCACACGAGAAGTCAAGGGTGAGATTTACTATCCTTTGACTTAGACATAGAAACGAGCCTACGTAGGAGAAGAAGAGAAGCTAGATTGAATCGAGAGAACTTGGAGAATCAAATGAATGAAGCTCGAGATGAGATTAGAGAAGAGGAACCATTAAGAGGACAAGTGCATCAAGGTGAGGATCACTTGGCTCAAAGGGAGGTTCCACAACCACAACCTATACCACGTCAATATCAACCTTATCCACCACCAAATCAACCATACTACCCACCTCAATATCCCAACTACCCAAATTACCCAATAAACCAACCATACTATCCACCACCACCACATAACTATCCTTACTACCCATACCCACCACAACCCCAACACCAAAGACCACAAATCATAAACCCACTTCAAAACAATGAACCACTCCTCCGTGACTATTTTGAGCCAAGGGTTAATGAGCATTATGATGGTATTGAGAGACCACCGATTGATGCTGAAAAGTTTGAGTTTAATACGAATCTCTTGATGTTGTTAAAGGAGTCTCCTTTCGAAGGATCAAGTGATCAAGAAGATCCAAATGCTCATCTCAATAACTTTATGGAGTTATGTGACACGATCAAGTACAAAGGGATGTCGGATAATGAAAAGAAGCTCTATTTCTTTAATTTTACCTTAAATGGGAGAGCTAAGACATGGATCCGATCTATGAACCCGAAAGCAGCCACATGGGAGGAGTTGAGTTCACAATTTCTCAAGAATTTTACCCTCCATCAAAGATGCTAAAGGCTAGGGAAGAGATAAAGAATTTTCGATAAAAGGTGAGAGAAACCATATCTAGTGCTTGGGAGAGGTACCAAACCTTGTTGTTGGCTTGTCCTCAACATGGTTTGAAGGATGAAGATATACTTTTGACATTCACAATTGGATTGCATGAAGGAGACAAGAATTATTTGAATTCTTGTGCCGGAGGATCGGTTTGGACTAAGACCGTTCGTCAAGTGAATGAGATCATCGAGAACATAGATGCAAATGATGCTTTTCAAAAAGAGTCCAATAGTGGAACGGGTGATCGAGTTGCACTTCTCGAGGAAAGACTGACAAATGTGTGTAATTTGGTCTATGGAGGCCAAAACCAAAACCAAGCTCCAGCTCCTATGCAAGTAAGTGTTGTCGAGAGTATTCATCCTCCTACTACCTCTATTCAAGAAGAAGTGAACTACATGGGTCGTCCTCAATACAACAATTCTTTCCAAAATAATCAAAGGTCATATTTTGCTCCACCTTTTAGACAACAAGGGGGTCCGTATCCGAATCAAAATAACCCACCGTACAATCCGAATAGGAGGAATGAGAATTTTTCATATTCCAATCCTAAGGGGGCAATTCAATTGCCACCCGGGATTGATCCGGGGTCTAAGCCGCCTAATAATGAGGGGAAGGGGAGCATTGAAGACACCTTGACTTGGATTTTGAAGAAGATAGACAATTTTGAAGTGGAGTTTAGGAAGATTAACAGTGAAACGAACAAAAGAGTTGATGAATTGTACACTTCACAAGCAAATCAAATTAAGAGCAACTCCGGCAAATTGCTTCGTCCTTGAGTCCAAAAGTCAATAAAGGTAAATTCCCTACTACAACCAAAATTAATCCTCGTGAGCATTGCAATTCTATTTCTTGTGTGGAGGTTGCGAGGGAGGTGATAGGGAATGATCCTTTGAAATTGTTTCACGATGAGATAGTGGAGGAAGCATTTTGTTGTGAGAATGTGAAATTGGTAAAGAGTAATGAGAGAGTCTTGGGGGTAGAAGAGAGGGTGATGGATAAAGAGAAGAAAGAGAAAGGGAAAGTAGAACTAGGGGGTGAGGAAAGGAAGGTGGAAGAAGGGAAAGTGGTTGAGAAAGAAAAGGTGGAAGTTTAAAAGGGAGTGAAAAGCAAGCTTGATGAGAGGCTCAAGAAATTTCTTGACTTGTTCACGAAGATGTATGCTAATATGCCTTTCAAAGAGGCTATTGAGCAAATACCGACATATACAAGATTTTTTAAGGATCTCATGTCAAAGGAGCAGAAAAAGGAGCCCGATATTGTCAAACTCACTCAAGAGAGTAGCAAGCTTATCATGAAGCATCTTCCTAAAAAACTCAAAGATCCGGGTAGCTTTGTTTTGGATTGTCATATTGAAGGAAGCAAGAGTATCAAGGCCTTATGTGATCTTGGGGCTAGTGTGAATGTTATGCCTTTATCCATAGCTAAAAGGCTTGGCTTGAAAGATATGAAGCCCATGTCTAGTGATCTTTATATGGTGGACAATTTAAAGGTGCAACCGAGAGGGATTTTGGAAGATGTGGTAGTGCAAATTGGTAAGTTCTTATCTCCGGTTGATTTTGTTATCTTAGATGTAGAGGAGGAGAAACATACTCCTCTAATTCTTTGGAGACCATTCCTTGCAACTTCGGATGCTTTGATCAATATACAAAAAGGTGAGGTTACCTTGAGGATGAATGATGAGAGAAACACTTTCTCTATCTATGATTCTTCAATGAGTTCCCCAAGACGTGAGGATGAAATTACTAGCAAGGGTATGAGAACTTGTGATCTTGAGTGTGAGGTAAATGAGGAAATTCTTTTTGAAAAGAGAAAAAAGGTGAATGAGGACTAGGAGGTAAAACAAGTGGTGAAGTGTTGGGACAATCTGTGTATTTTGATTAGATCCCAAAACCCCTGATGAATCTGCCTAAGTACAAATGTTCAGGATAGTTAGGTTAGAAATTCAGTACAGGAGAAACTTGCTGAAGACTGAAGAATATTGGAGTCGACCCAATTTACTGAGGTCTGAAGTATAATTCATCCTGAAGGAGTCAGTCAGTCTTGCTGAAGATTGCCTGGGTCTGAAGCTGAAGATCGAAGCCTAATGATCCGTCCTGAAGTCAATCCTGAAGTACCATTGACTGATGTTTCTACTGAGTACACTAAGCATACTCAGGACAGATCTTAGTCAGTGAAGAGTAAGTATAATCTATCAGGCTGTGCTAAATGCACTTAAGACCTGACTTAGGCCTTGGTTCAGTTTATCTGAATCATATAAGTCCAAAGCAAAACGGTTACACATACTGGGCTGAATAATCTATCAGGCTGTGCTGAAGACACATAAGACCTGACTCGGACAGTAGTTCAGATCACCTGAAACATGTAAGTCCAAGATAAAAAGGTTATTTATGCTATGGGACAAGAGACAAAGAGAATGTCAGTAAGACTCCAATAAAGACAAACATTCAGACTGAGTTATTAACAAGAGACTCAGAGTATTGAATGTACAAGGAAGGACAAATGTCTTAAAGTCAACTAGCCGTTAGAACGATGAGCCAATGATGTTTCGACACGTGTGTACGGAGTCTGCGCAGCATTTAATGCGGCATTTAATGCGTCTCAAAGTTGCAGGCGATGGGACAGACTTGCCAGAATAAGCATAGCGGTTAGGTCAAACAGTATTTCTAGCCTGCAACCACCCCAAAATAGGAAAGATTTGATTAGATCTCTTCCAACGGATCTATTTTGAATCTTGCCTATAAATATGGAGAGTCTTGCACCCATTCAAGGTTAACGGGAAATTTCCAAGAGAAAACTCTCAAGAATCCAAGCTCTCAAAGCATACTAAAAGCAACACTCTGTAATTAAATTTCCCTAGTGTTGTAGTAGGATTCACTCTGTATTTGCTTAGATCGATAACTCTAATATTTAGCATTGTTTTGTATTGCTAGAGCTATCTCAGTTGGAAACCAGAATACCAAACCACTCAGGGTGTGAGATTGGTTGGTTAGAAGGACTGGGACTTGTAAAACGCCCAGGGGTCAGTTCCTAAGAGAGGAAGTTGGCTACTCGTGTCCCTTGGCACGTAAAACCAAGCACCTATCCTCAGGGTTTTGAGGATAGCTTCCTGTTAAATCAGGTCATGGACGTAGGAGTTGGTTATCTCCGAACCACGTTAAAAAGACCCTTGTGTGCTGATTTACTCTTTTGTTCAGGATCATAACTGACATCATAATAAACTGAACATTCTACATTGTTTTATCCTCAGGACTGAATCAATCATCCTGAATCTTAATACGGTGCACTCAGCCCTAACCACCAGTTTACTAAGCAAGTTCAGAGAAAATGTTTTCAGAAACTAAAACGAGTAGAATCTAAGGGCTCACTTTCCTCACGTACTCTAGCTCACTGAGATAGTAGTCCAACTGACTCGCTTCCAAGCAGTCAGTAGGTTTGTTATCTCTACTGAGCTTCCGAGCACATTACTCACACTCAGCTTATCTGACTCGTTACTGAACTGTCCCTGCTGTCCCTGTGGACCTTCAGTATACTGAGTAATTCAGGAATCCTGACTGAGAGTGTAAGAGAATTTTTCTGAGTCTTTCAGAAACATCTGACATCAGTGTATTCCCCCCTGATACACTGATTTTACTCATTTCGGGACCAACATGAAGAAGGGATGTTTTTGGAGAAGGAAATTGAGTGATGTAAGTCACTCAACCCTTATTGAGTTTGATGTCACTTGAGCTTTATAGCGTCCGGCTAGGGGACGTTAAATCCAAGCACTAGGTGGCAGGAAACCCACCCTTATATCCTTTTTCATATCCTTGATTTTATTTTGTTGTGTTGGTTTTGCTTTTTAATTTTACGGATAGAAGCATGAATGCTATTTTAGCTCATGATTTTGTGCATTGATTGCTCTTTGTGGATTTTGTGCTATTATGTTTTGCTTAAGGTTTTGAGATATTCTTTGTTTAGGAGTTGACATGGAGTGTGAATGGTTTATTGAGCTTGAGTTTCTTGATTAATCACTCTTTCCAAACTTTATTAGGATTCTTGATCCGAAAAAGTTTGGGGGGGTGTTTCGTGATTAATTTTTTGATTAATTGCTCAATTTCATGATTAATTTGATGATGTTCAATGACCATTTATATTTTATGAGGAATCTTGAGTTGTGTTGTGTAGGAAAATGGAAGAAAACAGTATGAAAATGTATAAAGGGATGAAAATTTGGAAGTGGCCCAAGGATGTCTCGGACTCGTGCTCCATTAGCCTTGGACTCGTGTGGCCATAGGCTCACTAATTAGGGTCATAATTGCATGTTTTTGCCTCCATTTCTATATGGTTTTGATGTTCTTATGTTCATATTTGACCCTAATATGGTATAAATTGTGCTATTAACCCTTTTTGACTAGAAAGTTGTGATTATAGGTGAAAACGAGCAAAACAAGGAAGAGACGAGCAAGTTCGTAAAAGTTCAAAAAATTTGAGTTGATCCAATGAATACAAATGTTATACCATGTCGAAGAGTTCGAAGATAGGGTCGCAACGGAAAAATAATCGAGTCAATCGGAGCTCTAGAACTCAAGATATGAAGAAAACGAGAAGTCGAGGATCGATCGCACAAGTCGGAGCTGGACTCGAGCGACCACAGGGAAGGACTCGTGCGACCATTAACCACGTTCATGCGCCGAATCTCTGGATTGGGTGACGACGGACCGCACGAATGCTTGCACGAGCCAGACTCGTGCGGCCACAATCTTGCGTTCGTGCGATGGCTCGGATGTCCCATTTTCGAAGGGCAGTTTCATCTTTTCGCACGTTTATTGAGGGGCATATTGGACCAAGCAATGTGGGCACTATAAATACTCTAAAGATCAGATTCTCAAGGGAAATAAGTCATAATCCAAGACACATTAGTTCAATTTTCTTAGATTAGAGAGAGAGAGAGCTAGTTAATTTGAGGTTACTTAAGATTTCTTCTCACAAATTCTTAGAAAACTTTTGATCTACCGTATTGATCATTGATCCGTTAATTCCTGCATGCTCGTCTCGTCGTAGGCTACATTCTCACCGATTGAATTTCAATTTCCATCGTCGGATTTCAAGTTAGCATTTTAGAGGTAAATTGTATCTTTCCAATTATCATTGTAATAGGTAAATTTCTTTACATTTCTTTCTTAATGATGATAGTTCCTAGCTTAATTGTTCTTATGTTTACCCAATTAGCCATGAGCTAATCCTTTTATGTGTTAGTGTATGATTCTTATGGAGTAGTGTTGTGTAATGTTGATCTTTTGAATTATTTGAATTGTTGTATGATCAATTCTCTAATTCGATGGTTTGTATGAATGCTTGCATGTGTAAATGATAATAGGGCCATTATGGAGTTAGTCTCTTGCGAAAGTAGAGCTTATTTCCTAAATTTGTTTGTATTAATGCCAATGCATATCAAGTGTTTGATGAAATTCCTAAGATAGTGAGAATTATCTCAAGTGAATTAGATGAACAATTAGAGACTTTGATGTGTATTAGGGAAACCTTTTGCATGTTAGAGAGGCTTGTCCATTGATTATACACAATCTCATTGAATGATAAAGTGATACTTCACTCACGAAACATAGGATAGTACACTAGCACATTCCCTTACATTTGCTCACTTTGCGAACACAAGGTGATAGGTAGTTTACTCTTTTGACAAATTAGTAGACGATAGATACCATTACCTTTTATTGCTTTGTTAGCTAGCCAATCGAAATAACAAATTATCATACAAATCCTCGTCTCCTTTGGGTTCGATATATTAAAACTTGGTTAAGCTTACCACGCTAATAGCGAACACGTACACTTGTGTGAGGACTCATTTACACCGAACAAGTTTTTAGCGCCTTTGCCGGGGAGATGGCTTGTTTGATTGGTTGTTTGTTGTTTCTTTCATTTTCAATTGGTTTCTATTGTGAGAATTTGATACTTTGAAATTCTTGCAGGATTTTGTAAAAGAAAGATGGATCGATACAACTACTCTTCCTACCATCCACCAAATAATCAACCTTCTACATCATATTTTTACCATCCTTACACCTACCAAAATGAAAGAACTTACCAACCCCATCAAACATCTATTAACTCCATGCCTTCTACATCTTACCATCAAGGAAATTCTACGTGTATTGATGAAACACTCCATCTTATACTCGAAAACCTGGACAACATAAGAAGTGAAGGATATCGGCATATAGAAGCAACAAATCAAAAGTTTGATGTAATTTGTCGAGATCAAGAAGCTAGAATAAAAAGCTTGGAGGTAAAAGTGGAGGAAATATCAAGAAAATGTGTACAAAGGGCTCGTGAATGCAAGTCCTATTTGATTGAAGCTCAATTGAGAGAAGGGTGTAATGCTATTAAGTTAAGAAGTGGAAAGAGATATGAAGGACCTAGTGCTCCTATTTGTTGTGAAGATGAAGAAAAGGGGGTAGAAAAGGGGAAGATTGATGATATGGATGAGGGAATTAATATGGAATACTCTATTCCAATAGGTGAAAAAGAAGAGGAAAGAAAGGTGGAAGAAGGGTTGGTAGAAGAAGAAGAAAATGGTGGAAGTGAAAAAGAGGAAGCATATTTTCCTAAGTGGAAGAGAGTTAGAGAAGAGAAGGAAAAGAAGCATAAAGTGGTAGTTGTTGAATGGGGGGTGCCAAAGAAGGTATTGCCCATTCCATATCCCCAAAGGTTCGCCAAGAAGAAGCTTGATGACAAGTTCAACAAGTTCCTTGAGGTTTTCAAAAAGCTTTATATAAATATTCCTTTTTATGAAGCCTTGGAACAAATGCCAAGTTATGCAAACTTTATGAAAGATCTCTTAGCAAAAAAGAGAAGAGTGGAGGGGGTGGAAATGGTAAAATTGACTAAAGAGAGTAGTGATGCTTTGACAAGAAAGCTACCTCAAAAAGAGAAAGATCCGGGATGCTTCACAATTATTTGTGACATGGAAAATGGAGTAGTACACAAAGCCTTAAGTGACTTAGGAGCAAGCATCAATTTGATTCCACTCTCGATTTTCAAAAGCTTAAATCAAGGTCACTTGAAAGGAACATCCACTACTCTCCAATTGGCGGATGGCTCAACCACAATTCCTAATGGCTTTATAGAGGATGTACTTGTGAGAATCAAAGATTTCACATTCCCAGCGGACTTTTATGTTCTTGATATGGAAGAAGACAAAGATATTCCTCTTATTCTAGGAAGACCTTTCTTGGCTACCGCTCGAGCGGTTATTGATGTTTATAATGGAGAGCTAACATTGAAGCTTGGAGGGGATGAACTTCACTTTTCTATCCATGATGCTATATAGCATCCAAAGGAGAATTCCTCTTGCAATTCTATTGATGTTGTAGAGTTTCGTAAACAAGAAGCTTTTGAAAATGCTGAAATTCCTTTCTTTACTTCTAATTATGAGATTTCTAACTATAATGAAGTTAAAGAAGGTGATTGTTTTGTTGTTGATGATGTAGGTAATGAACATGAAGGAGCAATGAACACTCAAGAAAATGAGATGCTCTTGGAAATCAAGGAGGGTGAAATAGCAAGCAAGGAAAAGGAAGAGGAAGCTAGGATTGCATTAAAGTCATTGCCCGATCACCTCAAGTACGCATATCTTGATGAAAACGAGAGGAATCTAGTAATCGTATCTTCTTCTCTTCAAGGTGATGAACTTGAAAAATTGCTTGCTATGCTTAGGAAACATAAATTTGATATAGGTTGGACGGTGGATGATCTTAAGGGTGTAAATCCTTCTTTATGAATGCATAGAATACGACTAGAAGAAAATGCTAAGCTATTAGTTCAACCACAAAGAAGAGTGAATCCTATAATACAAGAAGTCATTAAGAAAGAAGTTTTGAAATTGCTTGGAGCGAATATGATCTTCCCAATTAGTGATAGCCCTTGGGTGTCACCCTTGCATGTAGTATCTAAGAAAGGCGGAATGACTATCATAAAAACTGAGAATAATGAAGTAATTGCTACAAGGGTGGCCACGGGTTGGCGTGTTTGTGTTGATTATAGGGAATTGAACAAGGCTACTTGTAAGGATCATTTTCCTTTGCCATTTATGGACCAAATGTTCGATAGATTATGTGGATATCAATACTATTGTTTTCTCGATGGTTATTCCGGTTACAATCAAATCATGATTGCACCGGAAGACCAAGAGAAGACTACTTTCACGTGTACCTATGGAACGTATGCTTGGAGACGCATGCCTTTTGGGCTATGCAATGCTCCGGCTACATTTCAAAGGTTAATGATATCGATATTCCATGGGTTAATTGAGCATATTATGGAAGTGTTTATGGACGATTTCAGCGTTTTTGGAAATACTTATGATGATTGCTTGTCTAATCTTGAGAAGGTACTAATTAGATGTGAAGAGGCAAATTTGGTGCTCAATTGGGAGATATGTCATTTTATGGTAAGTGAAGGTGTTGTTCTATGACATCACATCTCCTCTAGTGGGCTACAAGTAGATCGCGCCAAGGTAATAGCTATTGAGAAGTTGCCTCCACTTATAAATGAGAAGGGAGTAAGATCTTTCTTGGGACATGTCGGATTCTATAGGAGATTTATCAAAGATTTTTCTAAATTGTCAAAACCATTATCTCGATTATTAGAGAAAGATGTTCCTTTTAAGTTTGATGATGTTTGCTTGAATTCTTTTAGGTTGTTGAAAGAAGCCTTGGTGAGTGCACCGGTCTTGATCACTCCAAATTGGGGAGAACCTTTCGTACTTATGTGTGATTCAAGCGGCAATTAAGAGAAAGAAGATTTCATGCAATCTACTACGCTTCAAAGACTTTTTCAGCTACTCAATTAAATTACACCACTACCGAGAGGGAGCTTTTGGCCATTGTATATGCCGTGGAGAAGTTTCATCCATATCTTATGGGGACTAAAACCATTGTGTATACGGACCACTCGGCTATCAAGTTTTTTATGAAGAAGAAGGATTCTAAACCTAGGTTGATTAGGTGGGTGCTACTTCTACAAGAATTTTATTTGGAGATTAGGGATAAGAAGGGAAGCAAAAATGTGATTGCCGACCATTTGTCAAGACTAGTGAGGGGAGATGAAGCGTTGGAAGAAAAAGAAGAGATACTTGAGAGTTTTCCCGATGAGTATATCTTTAGTATTGAAGAGGAGAGACTTTGGAAGATGGAGGATGAGGCTCCATGGTATGCTGATTTTGCTAACTTCTTAGCAAGTGGGGCAACTCCTTATGGAATGAATTCAAATGAAAGGAAACGGTTTTACAAAGAGGTATGTCGTTATATTTGGGATGATCCATATTTGTATCGTCGTTGTGCCGATTCCGTGATTAGGAGATGTATTCCGGATGAAGAAATTGATAGTGTGCTTACACATTGCCATTCTTTGCCTTGCAGAGGACATTTTGGGTCCATTAAGACGGCTCAAAAGGTATTTCAATGTGGTTTTTATTGGCCTTCGGTTTTCAAGGATTGTCATATGTTTGTTGCCCGATGTGATCGATGCCAAAGAGTTGGGGGGTTGTCAGAACGAGATGAGATGCCCTTGAATATCTTTCAAGAGGTAGAGGTTTTTTATGTATGGGGCATTGACTTTATGGGACCCTTCCCATCTTCTCATGGTTATTTGTATATTCTTTTGGCGGTTGATTATGTTTCTAAGTGGGTAGAAGTAATTCCCACGAAATTCAATGATGCAGGAGTGGTTATGGAGTTTTTAAGAAAAAATATTTTTGCTAGGTTTGGTGTGCCGAGGTCATTGATTAGTGATGGGGGTACTCACTTTGTGAATAGAGAGTTGGGGAATCTACTAGTAAAGTACGATGTGAAGCATAAGATTTCCACGGCCTATCACCCCCAAACTAATGGATTTGGCGGAGGTGTCAAATCGCCAAATAAAGCTTATCCTAGAAAAGACCGTGAGCTCTAATAGGAAAGATTGGGCACTTAAGTTGGATGATGCAGTATGGGCTTATCATACGGCTTTCAAGACTCCGTTGAACCTTTCTCCTTACCAACTTGTGTGTGGTAAGCCTTACCATTTGCCCGTTAAGTTTGAACACAAAGCTTATTGAGCCATTAAGAAGTTGAATTTTGATGAGAAAGCATGTGGGGAGAAAAGGCATCTTCAATTGTTGGAGTTAGATGAATTTAGAGATGAGGCGTACGAAAATGCTAAGATTTTCAAGGAAAAGACTAAGAAATGGCATGATGCAAATATAAAGGAGAAGTCATTCAAAGTGCTCGATCAAGTACTTTTGTTCAATTCAAGATTGAAGTTGTTTCCTGGAAAATTAAAGTCGAAATGGAGTGGGCCCTTTACAATTTCAAATTGTTTTGCAAGTGGGTGGTATGAATTGATAAATGATAAAGGGGAACTCTTCTATGCTAATGGTCATCGTTTGAAACTTTACCATAATTCCATGCCAAGAGAGGGAACAAATTATGTGAGATTAGGTGATGTTGAGCCACCATGATTTGCGCTTAAGAGTCGTCCGGCTAGGGGACGTTAAATCCAAGCGCTAGATGGGAGGCAACCCATCTTTGTGGTTTATTTTGTAGTTTCTATTGTTGATAGATAGTTAATTGTGTTTTGTTTGTGTAGGTGCTTATTGTCAAAGGGAGTGCTTTCATAATTTCATTGCTCCAAGGGTGAGGTATGGTTTCCTTTTCCTTGTGAAATACTTGGCCTAGCCAAGTTTGGGGGTGTCCTCATGGTATTTATTTGTGTGATGGATTATTAATGGATTTGATCTTAGGATTGTTGATGCTTTTATTGATTGTGCTTAATTCGTATGCATTGCTTGATATTGTCTTCACCTCTTTGCCAAACTTTTTAGACTTATGGTCCAAAAAAGTTTGGGGGGGTGTGATCGTTTTGCCATTCTCTTCGCAATGCTACTGTTATATTGATTTTGTAGTGCTTTTATGATGTCTGAACCATATGCTTATGATTAGGCTTGTTTTGCTTGTTATTGTTGCTAGCTTTGAGTAGTGTGGAATGAAATATGTCTATGGTTGTGTGGATGAGTTGAAAGTTCATGTTGGATGTGGTGGAGTTATGGCTTGATTCTTATCTTGTCTTTTGTGCTATGGATTTGATGATGCTTGAGATTTTGATGATATGAGCATTTTTTATATGAGATAAGCCCTTATCACCCTATACCCGTGAGGTTTTGAGCCATTTATGCCCGTTTCAATCTTGAACGGATGACATTTTTCTTGATGTGAGTCCACACATGTGCATTATACTCTAGAACTTGGCTTTAGTCTTGTTTAAGGCTACATTAGACATTGATTTCACATGATATGATTTGAGGCCATCTTTGATCTATATTGAGCTACTTTGCCCTGTGAGCCTACCTTGATATTATTATCCATTGCTTACCATTTTTTGCCTTTAGACCTTTCCTTTGGCTAACCACACTTTAAGCCATTTTCCTTCCTTTTTGGAACTCTCTTGTCTCTATGATTAGTAGAGTGAAAAGAAGGAAGGAATAATGGTGATATGATGAAGAACATGGTGGCCTAAAGTGGAAGATATGAAGAATTTTATGCATGGATTGAAATTTTTTGAAAAAAAGGGCAAGTGCTAGCAAAGCATGAGAAAAAGTTGACTTTTGTTGAAAATATGGTCAAGTTGACCTTTGTTGTGAGTATGTCTTAAAGTTGCAAAGAAAGGGAAGAATGATCTTGAAGTGTGATTTTGAAGAGCATGAAGAATGTGCACAATTGCATGAAGATGTGAATGACTATTACTTGATTCCTTCTATGCTTTACTAATCATACTTAGTCACTCTAATCCATATCTATCCTTCCCTACCAAAGAGCCAACATTACAACCTCATGAAAGTCCTCAATGATTTGTGAATGATTTGTCATATCGAGTGGTGGAGAATTTGAGACTTGAGCCAAGCTTATGGTAGTATTTGTATCATTGTGTGAAGATTGAGAGAACCTAAAACACTTGAGAGATGAGCTATACACTACTATGTGAGGATCATGACTTGTTGATTTGATAATTTGTTCATTGATTCGATTTTGATTGTTGATTTGATGAAATTGTATTTTAGATTTGTTTGATATTGAGCTATGATTCTAGGACATTTGATCTTGTGCTTGATGCTTCATACATACAATTATTCCCCTATCTTATCGCTTCGTTGCTCTAGGACGAGCAACAATCTAGTTTAGGGGTGTGATTAGGGTCATAATTACATGTTTTTGCATCTATTTCTATATGGTTTAGATGTTCTTATGTTCATATTTGACCCTAATATGGTATAAATTGTGTTATTAACCCTTTTTGGCTAGAAAGTTGTGATTATAGGTGAAAACGAGCAAAACAAGGAAGAGACGAGCAAGTTCATAAAAGTTAAGAAAATGTGAGTTGATCCAATGAAGAAAAATGTTATACCATGTCGAAGAGTTCGAAGAGAGGGTCACAAAGGAAAAAGAATCGAGTCAATCGGAGCTCTAGAACTCAAGATATGAAGAAAATGAGAAGTCGAGGATCGATCGCACAAGTCGGAGCTGAACTCGAGCGACCACAGGCAAGGACTCGTGCGACCATGAGCCACGTTCGTGTGCCAAATCTCTAGTTCGGGCAACAACGGACCACATGAATGCTCGCACGAGCCAGACTCGTGCGGCCACAAGCTTGCGTTCGTGCGATGGCTCGGATGTCCCATTTTCGAAGGGCAGTTTCGTCTTTTCGCGCGTTTAATGAGGGGCATATTGGACCAAGCATTGTGGGCACTATAAATACTCTAAAGATCAGATTCTCAAGGGATCTAAGTCATAATCCAAGACACATTAGTTCAATTTTCTTAGATTAGAGAGAGAGAGAGCTAGTTAATTTGAGGTTACTTAAGATTTCTTCTCACAAATTCTTAGAAAACTTTTGATCTACCGTATTGATCATTGATCCGTTAATTCCTGCATGCTCGTCTCGTCGTAGGCTACATTCTCACCGATTGAATTTCAATTTCCATCGTCGGATTTCAAGTTAGCATTTTAGAGGTAAATTGTATCTTTCCAATTATCATTGTAATAGGTAAATTTCTTTACATTTCTTTCTTAATAATGATAGTTCCTAGCTTAATTGTTCTTATGTTTACCTAATTAGCCATGAGCTAATCTTTTTATGTGTTAGTGTATTTTTCCTATGGAGTAGTGTTGTGAAATGTTGATCTTTTGAATGATTTGAATTGTTGTATGATCAATTCTCTAATTCGATGGTTTGTATGAATGCTTGCATGTGTAAATGATAATAGGGCCATTATGGAGTTAGTCTCCTGCGAAAGTAGAGCTTATTTCCTAAATTTACTTGTATTAAGGCCAATGCATATCAAGTGTTTGATGAAATTCCTAAGATAGTGAGAATTATCTCAAGTGAATTAGATGAACAATTAGAGACTTTGATGTGTATTAGGGAAACCTTTTGCATGTTAGAGAGGATTGTCCATTGATTATACACAATCTCATTGAATGATAAAGTGATACTTCACTCACGAAACATAGGATAGTACACTAGCACATTCCCTATCATTCGCTCACTTTGCGAACACAAGGTGATAGGTAGTTTACTCATTTGACAAATTAGTAGACAATAGATACCCTTACCTTTTATTGCTCTGTTAGCTAGCCAATCGAAATAAAAAATTATCATACAAATCCTCGTCTCCTTTGGGTTCGATATATTAAAACTTGGTCAAGCTTACCACGCTAATAGCGAACACGTACACTTGCGTGAGGACTCATTTACACCGAACACTCACACTCGTGTAGGACCCCTCTGGTTCGGGCGATGGAGGCCCACAAGACTACGAGGAGGAGCTCACACGAGTCCGGGTTCGTGTGGCAACAAGAGGGCACTCGTGTGATGGCTTGCAAATCCAGATTTGACCACACTTCCCTAGGTTTGTCTACTCACTCTTTATCCTCATTTCCCACTTATTCTACACACAAACACACACTACTCTCTTCACTCTTGCACTCCATACTCTCTCAAAACCAAGAAGAAGAAAGTTGGAGAAAATTTCCATATCTCAATCTCTACATTTCTTTTCATCAATTCCTTCCAAAGATATGTTATTCTAACTCTCCTCTATCTATTTCTTGCAATTTTGTTGGAATTCCATTGTAGCATTGTCTAGAATGAGAAATTCAATTTTTAGGGTTCTTGAGCTTAAACTGGGGATTTTTTATTCTAGTTTATTTTTGAGCAATTGATGATGAAATAATGCTACATTGTTGATGGGTAATCCATGGGGAACCCAATTACATGCTAATGTTGTGAATTTTGGACTTAATTGAGGATTGAAATTTTGGGTGTAGGCATAGTGACGAATTTTTGGGAATTTTATGCTAAATTTGGATTGTCATGATAATGTTGTGCTAATTGTTAATGGGTATGAGTATATTGATGCTAGGTTGAGTTAATGAAGTTGATTCACCTATGAGTTTTGCTTATTTGAGGTGTTGGGACAATCTGAGTATTTTGATTAGATCCCAAAACCCCTGATGAATTTGCCTAAGTATAGTGTTCAGGATAAAATAGTTCAGGATAGTTAGGTTAGAGATTCAGTACAGAAGGATCATGCTGAAGACTGAAGAATATTGGAGTCGACCCAATTTACTGAAGTCTGAAGCGTAAACCATTCTGAACGAGTCAGTCAGTCTCGCTGAAGATTGTCTGTTCTGAAGCTGAAGATCGAAGCCTGCTGATTCATCCTGAAGTCAATCCTGAAGTACCATTGTCTGATGTTTCTACTGAATACACTAAGCATATTCAGGACAGAACTCAGTCAGTGAAGAGTAAAGTATTACCTATCAGGCTGTGCTGAAAGCACATAGGACCTGACTTGGGCCTTGGTTCAGTTCACCTGAATCCTGTAAGTCCGAAGCAAAAAGGTAATACATACTGTGCTGAATGACCTATCAGGCTGTGCTGAATGCACCTAGGACCTGACTTAGGCTGTGGTTCAGATCACCTGAATCATGTCAGTCCAAAGCAAAAGGTTATTTATGCTATGGGACAAGAGACAAAAAGAATGTCAGTAAGACTCCATTAAGGCACACGTTCAGACTGAGTTATTACAAGAGACTCAGAGCATTGAATGTTCGAGGAAGGATAAATGTCTAAAGGTCAACTAGCCGTTATAGCGGAGAGCCAATGATCTTTCGACACGTAAGCACGGAGTCTGCGCAGCATTTAATGCGGCATTTAATGCGTCTCAAAAGGTTGCAGGTGATGTGATAACTTGCCAAAATAAGCATGGCGGGTAGGTCAAACAGTATTTATAGCCTGCAATCTACCTAAAATAGGAAAGATTTGATTTGATCTCCTCCAACGGATCTATTTTGAATCTTGCCTATAAATATGGAGAACCTTGCACCCATTCAAGGTTAACGGAAAATTTCCAAGAGAACTCTCAAGAATCCAAGAACACAAAGCATATCATAAACAACACTCTGCAGTTAAATTTCCCTAGTGTTGTAGTAGGATTCACTCTGTATTTGCTTAGATCGATAGCTCTATTATTTAGCATTGATTTGTATTGCTAGAGCTATCTTAGTTGGAAACCAGAATACCAAACCTCTCAAAGTGTGAGATAGGTTGGTTAGAAGGACTGGGACTTGTAAAACGCCCAGGGGTCAGTTCCTAAGAGAGGAAGTTGGCTACTCGTGTCCCTTGGCACGTAAAACCCAAGTACCTATCCTCAGGGTTTTGAGGATAGCTTCCTGTTAAATCAGGTCGTGGACGTAGGAGTTGGTTATCTCCGAACCACGTTAAAAAGTCCCCTGTGTGCTGGTTTACTGTTTTGTTCAGGATCATAAATGTCATCATATTAAACTGAACATACTGCATTGGTTTTAACTTCAGGACTGAATCAATCATCCTGAATCTGAATACTGTGCACTCAGCCTTAACCACCAATTTACTAAGCAACTCAGAGAAAACAATTTTAGAAACTAAAACGAGTAGAATCTAAGGGCTCACTTTCCGCACATACTCTGACTCACTGAAATAGTAGTCCAACTGACTCGCTTCTAAGCAGTCAGTAGGTTTGTTATCTCTACTGAGCCTCCGAGCACTTTACTCACACTCAGCTTTCTGACTCATTACTGAACCGTCCCTGCTGCCCCTGCGGACATTCAGCATACTGAGTACTTCAGGGAATCCTGACTGAGTGCGTTAGATCATTTTTCTGAGTCTTTCAGAAAAATCTGACATCAGTATATTCCCCCCCATACACTGATTTAATTCATTTCGGGACCAACAAGTGGTATCAGAGCAGTGGTTCAAAAGATCATTGACTTTGTTTATCAACAGTTTCTAAGGAGAAACTTTTGGTGGTCTACTGAACTGATCTTGTTTCTGGAAAACTGCATATCATGGCATCCGGTTCTAAACGCCTCGAGGGAAATCTTCCTGAATTCTCTATTGACAATTATGATTATTTAAAATTCAGGGTACTCGCACATCTCTATTCTATCCATGATCAGATGCCACATATAATTGAACATGGCCCAATCAGATTTATGAGAAATTTTCAGACGACTTGGCCTGTTGCTGGCAATGTCCCTGTTCCAGCCGCCGGAGATGAAGAAGTGGAGAGGTCCGCGCTTAATTCTGATCAGATTAAGCAAATCGGACTGGATAATGTTGCCAAGAACATTATACTCCACACCATTTCTTACGAGAACTCGGTCAGGCTGATGCATCTGAGGACAGCTAAGGAGATCTGGGATACTCTGAGGGAAATGAGGGAAGGTTCTGAAAAGATTAAAGAAAACAAGAGAGA
This sequence comes from Prunella vulgaris, assembly GCA_026898435.1. Taxonomy (NCBI): domain Eukaryota; kingdom Viridiplantae; phylum Streptophyta; class Magnoliopsida; order Lamiales; family Lamiaceae; genus Prunella; species Prunella vulgaris. Next base: position 184,282 of record JAPKLY010000684.1, read on the forward strand.
TCTCGCTATCAGGAAGTTTGAGGCCTTCAAAATGCTAGAGGGAGAGTCCATCGATCAGATGGAAGCTCGGTTCATTAAGATGATGAACGAGCTAGCAACCCTTGGGAAGAAGTTTCCCAAAAGGGAGGTGTCTTCTAAGATCCTGAACTGTCTCCCTGAAAGATGGGACACAAGAGTAATTTTATTGAAAAACACTCAGGACCTTACAAACATCAGTCACTCACACTTATTCTCTGAGTTAAAGGCTCTTGAATTTGACCTCGATAAGAGGAAGAAGATGGGTGTTGTCAGTGAGAAAGTTAGTGAGGAGAAGACATCTGAAAAAGAAAAGAGCGTGGCTCTTAAAGCTATTCCTGAGTCTGAGGCTGGATCTGGCTCCAAGTCTCTAAAAGACATGAACAAAGATGAGCTAGCCTTGGAGTACAGCCTGATGGCACGGCGATTCGAGAAACTGAACTCTCGTTTCGGCAGGTATAAGAAATTTTATACTGACACCCGTGATCGCAGGTACTCCTGCCCCAGGAGATCTAGCCCCCGGAGAGAAGAAAGAAGAGGTTCAGATTCTAGGAGGGATCGCAATGAGCCTGAGCGACGCAGAGATGAAAAGAGGAGAGTGGATGAGCCCAGAAGATCCAGCTCCAAACCTGAAAGATCATCAGGGAGCAGGAGGGAATCCTCTGATAAAAGGTACACTGACAAGAAACTTTCATCTGACGCAGATCAGTGCTACCACTGCAAAAAGTCCGAACATTATCAGTATGATTGTCCGGAGCTCAGTGCTCGTGAGCGAGAAGATCGGAGAGCCAAAAGAGAGCTCAGGGATTCAGACCGGAGAGCGTTGCTAGCTGAGGATTCCTCAGATTCAGATGGCCCTGGACGCCGGTCTCCTGAACTCTTTTCAGATGAGGAGTATGATGACATCTGCCTGATGGCAGATGATGAGGTATGTTCGTCTGCCTCTTCTCCTGATCACGCACCTGAGTTTAGCTCAGATTCAGTAGGAGAACTCGACCTTCAGCTGGCCCTAGAGCAATTGATGGTTGACTTCTCAAGGCTGCAGGAGACTCATACTCACACAGTGGATGTGAACGCACAACTGACTGAGAAGAACGATCGGTTAACTGAGTCTCTCAGAGTAAGAGATACTGAGGAAGCCCTGAGATTAGTACATCTTCAGGAGGAGCTACTTAATGCTAAGAATAAGCATGATGAAGCTCCACTGGAGGTAGAAAGACTGAAGGGTGTCATCAGCTTGCTGATTGAGACTCGTGATACTAATTTGTTTCTTGCTCAGGAACAACTGATAATTGAGCGAACTGCTTTAAGAATGATGCTCGAAACTGAGTGGCAAGCTCACCTTTGTGCTGAGCAAACTGCTTGGGATCTTGAGCTGATCTCAAAAGAGAAAGCTCATTCAGAATTAGTGCTTCAATACACCACTGAAATTGAGGCCCTGAAAGAAACCAATGGGCATCTTGAAGTCAAGCTGAAGAAGTTATACACATCTACCCAAGTGGTTGATGAGTTGACAAATTTCTCTCAGCTGACTGATGGTGCTAAAGCTGGGTTAGGCTGTGATGCCTCAAAAGACCCAAAGGGCAAGAAGAAGAGAGGTGCTTCAGGAAGCAACACTCAGAAAAAGTTTGTCCCTGCCCTAACTGATGACAAGAGCTCAAGTGTTGCTCATCAGAATAAAGGCAAAGGGAAGGAAAAAATGCCTGCTGAACCTGTCAGGCAAAGAACTGAGAAACCAAGACAAAAACCTAAGGAAAAGGTCAAAGTTTCTCATTCTGAGTCTAGGAAGACAGACCAAAGGAACTCCAAGGTCCAGCCTAGGAATCCTGAAACTGGGAAGAATTTTGTTCCTAGCACTTCTCAGGCCCAGCCTAGAAATGTTCAGAACAAAAGGAACTCAGGACAAAGGAGACCACAGGCAAGACCTAGGACTACTGAGGTTCAGACTCCTCAGACAGGGCACAGAGTCCATCAGGAGCGTCCTAATTCTCTAAGAAGAAGGACAAACCAGGTGGCCTCTGAAAGGCAATGGAGACCTGACTCCAGAAACACTCAGACCAGACCTCATGTGCCAAGAGGTCAGGCCCGAGCTGCTCCTTCTCAGAACAGACTTCAGCCCAATGCACCTAGGTCAAGGAGAAACAGGAGGCCCACCGCCAGAAATCAATATAGGGCTCCTGAATCTCAGGCCGACACCCATACACCCTCAACTTCCCAGGCACAAAGGAAGAAGAGAACTGTGTATGTTCACATTTCAGGGAAACAGGTCTACACTTCTGATGCTGTCAGAATTGTCAGACAAATCTGGATCCCGAAGGGTATGGCTGACTCAGTAGGACCCAATACGAGATGGGTACCTGAGGCCTGATTCTTTTCAAGTCACTGCGGGCTACAAGAAGAAGAAGGAGAATCTAATGAAGGACTGGTACTTGGACTCAGGATGTTCCATACACATGACCGGATTTCGTGATCTCCTTCAGGATTATGTAGCTCAAGAAGGCCCGCAGGTAACCTTTGGTGATAACTCTAAGGGTTTCACCAGAGGATTCGGAACCCTTGTTATTAACTCTGTCCGTGTAATGAATGTATCATATGTTGAAGGACTGAGACATAACTTGCTCTCGGTCAGTCAGTTTTGCGATCGAGGATATAGTGTAGAATTTACATCTAACATGTGTCTCGTAAAGGACAAATCTACACTGCAGGTTCTGATTACAGGAGTCAGGAGGGGCAATGTATATTTTGCTGACTTCAAGAGCAGTCCTCCTGAAACCTGTCTGGTCGCTAAGAGCTCCTCTGAGCTCAGTTGGCTTTGGCATAAACGTCTGAGTCACTTAAACTTCAAGATTATTAACAAAATCTCTAGACTCTCTCATGTAGATGGTCTGCCTAATGAAGTTTTTAGCAAAGACCACGTGTGCGGAGCGTGTCAGGAAGGCAAGCAAACCAAAGCCTAATTCAAAGTGAAGGAAGCCTTCTCTACTGACAGAGTGCTTCAGCTCCTGCACATGGATCTCTTTGGTCCAGTAACTCCTGTCAGCATAAATGGTAGGAAATATACCCTTGTTGTTGTTGATGACTATTCCAGGTACATATGGGTTATTTTCTTGCTGAACAAAAAGGAGACACAGGTCAAGCTTCCTGAGTTACTCAAGCAATTGAGTACCGAACAGGGTCAGAGCATTGTCAGGATTCGATCAGATCAAGGAACTGAGTTTATGAACTCTATTATAACTGACTTTTGTACTAACCATGGTATAGCTCATGAGACTTCTGCAGCTAGGACCCCTCAGCAGAATGGGGTAGCTGAAAGAAGGAATCGTACCCTGAAGAAAGCTGCCAGGACCATGTTGGCTGAATCAGGACTGCCCAAGAAGTACTGGGCTGAAGCAATCAACACTGCTTGCTACACTCAGAACCGATCTATGCTGAACAAACAACATGCTCAGACACCCTATGAAACTTGGAACAAGAGGAAACCTCACATCTCTTATTTCCATATTTTTGGGTGTAAGTGTTTCATCCTGAACAATGGAAAAGACCAGCTGAAAGCCTTTGATAGCAAATCTGATGAGGGAGTTTTCTTAGGATACTCCTCAGTCAGTAAAGCTTTCAGGGTGTATAACTGTCGGACTCTTTGTGTGGAGGAAACACCTCATGTTGTGTTTGATGAGACTGCATCAGTGCATAGGAAACAGGTTCCAAGTCCTGATACTGAGGGAATTACCAAAAGGGTAACCAGGCTGAGTCTGAAGAATCCTGAATTCAAGATCAAACTTGTCAGTGCTCCCAAGGGATGGGATGATGATGATGAAGATCAGGATGGACTTCAGGCCAACCCTCAGCAAGCCCCTGCCTCGGAAAATGTTGAGTCTCAGACGGAGGGACAGACTCAACCTGAGGTACGTACTGTCGGTGATGATGCTTCTGCACCTGAGACAGTTACTGAGTCCAACACTGTAGGGGGAAACAATTTCTCTGATATTGGTCAACCCTCAGGAAATGACTCAGTATCCCCTGTTCTTGCTCGTTCCACTTCCTTGCCTACTATTATTGAGGCTAATGTTTCAGGATCAGGCAATGGAACATCAGTAGCTCCCAGTGCTCCAGTCAGCAGGAGGCGATGGCTAGATGATCACTCATTGGCTGATATCATTGGAGATATCAATGAGGGGGTCAGGACGAGGCTGTCCTTTGGTGAAAGTTCTATGTTTTGTTGCTTCCTGAGTGATCAGGAACCTACAAGCATAGAAGAAGCTCTAGCTGATCCCAACTGGATCCTAGCCATGCAGGATGAGCTCAATCAGTTTGAGCGGAATCAGGTTTGGGAGTTAGTGGATAGACCTAGGCGTCAACATGTTATTGGCACCAAATGGGTTTTCAAGAACAAGAGGGATGAGAAGAATGTTGTTGTCAG
>JAPKLY010000685.1:0-36644 GCA_026898435.1 Prunella vulgaris
TGAAATACCTGAGAGGTACAATCAATCTAGGACTTTGGTATCCCTCAGATGACAACCTAGAACTGACTGGCTATTCAGATGCTGATTATGGAGGCTGTAGACTTGATAGGAAATCAACTACAGGCACATGTCAGTTTCTAGGGAGTAAACTGATCTCTTGGTTTTCTAAAAAGCAAACCAGTGTTGCAACGTCTACTACTGAGGCTGAGTATATGGCGGCAGGCAGTTGTTGTTCTCAGATTCTTTGGCTGAAACAACAACTGAGAGACTACCAAATAGAGGCCACTGAAGTTCCAATTTATTGTGACAATAATAGTGCCATTGCCATATCCCAAAACTCAGTCTTACACACAAGGTGTAAGCATGTAGACATCAGGCATCACTTTATCATAGATCATGTTGAGAAGAAGGACATCAGGATGGAGAGAGTCCCTACTGAAAAACAGAGAGCTGACATCCTGACTAAGGCTTTGCCTGAAACCAGGTTTGTTGAGTTATCAGTAGAGTTAGGACTCCTTGACCCAGGCTTAGGTGATTCAGTCTGAATCTCTGATAAGAATGCACAAGGTCAGGGGGAATAACTCATATGGACTCAGGATGAAGGAATCCCAGAGAGAATGTGAATGGTTGTAGGGGGAACATTCAGTATAAAATGGATGATCAGTATAGACTGACTAAGCTTCAGGACACAGAACTCAGGGCTTGTCAGTTGTCACCCTGATAGTGCAATAAGTGGTATCAGTCAGAATACAAATCTGACTGACTGGTATGTTTTCTGATTTTTATCTAGTCATCTGATCTTGCGTGCATTATCCTTATACTGTTTGCTGTATTGTCAAATCAATTTAATTTGTCAAATGATCCCAGCCATTCATTTTAATATTCGGTTATTATTTAATACAATTTATTTGAATTAAATACGAACATGCTCTAATGTGCATTTAATGCACTGCGGGCGGGAACAGTTTTCGATAAAATTTGACCAATTACTTTTGAAAAACCGAAGGGTCAAATGCTTTTCACTGCTCAATCTTGACCACTGAATCCCATAGGTCATTATTTTCTAAGCCACCCGATTAAAATCGAATTTTTGTATAAATAAGGGAAGATTGTGTTGTTAAAATCTTTATGCACCTAAATATTTTCCTTACATATTTTCTCTAAAACCCGATTCTCAGGCAGGCAAGTCTTTTGAGTCTGATACAGCAAAGCAAGCGGAGGATAAATCTAAACCCTCAGGACCCAAGCAACAAAAGCTGAAATTTCTCTATTCAGGGTCAGCTGAGCGAGAGAAGAAACTCGTGGAAGAGCGAGAGAAAAAGCTTGTGGAAGAGAGAGAGGCTGAAGAAGCTATTCAGCATGCACCCCCGGAGAGGGAACCAGCTCAGGCGCAGGCCATTCTTGAAATTGCTCCCATTTCATCTGTTCCGGATGTTCAATCCCCTGATCCTAATCAATTGATCCTTAACATTGCTGAAACTTATCAGAGTTTGGATCAGGTGGAGCCTGCTCAGGAACGAGGAGTTGAGCAGGAGGCTGCTGAACCAGTTCAGGCTGAAACGCCATGGCCGTTCCCTGCGCCCGATGTGAATATTCTTTCAGACTTTGAGGTAGTAGCAAGGGGAGCGGCAGCTGAAATGGTGGAAAGGAGATTTCCTGATCTCACTGAAGCTCAGAAGGAGGCAGTTGTGCAACTCCGCACTTTTGCCATGATCAGAAACGCTACATGGTCTGAGCTCAGTCAGCTAGGAGAGTCCAGAGGATGGGACTGCATTGCTGAATTAGAAGCCGCCCTCTTTGATCATTTTGATGTGAACTCTCTACATCACTTGATTAAGATGGTGGATTTTATCAAAACAGTCCGCCGAACCTATCCTGAGCCTGAAACTCAGAAAGCTGAAGAAGAGAAGGGAGAAGTGAAGGCAGCTGAGCAGGAGGTGGTTGTGGTTGCTGATGATGATCAGCAAGGTGGCACTGAGGGAGTCAGTGCACCGGCCGATGAAGCAATCCTGGGACCCGGGATTGCGGAGGCTTCATGAGAGGGTCCACCAGGCATGGTCCGAGTCAGAGGCAAATGGACTACACCCGAAGCAATATATCTTCAGAATTCCTCATGAGCTCTTAGCAATCTGCACAGGAGGGTCATCCTCGTTGAGCGAAAAACTTGTAGGGTTGGTTCAAATTCTGAATTGCTGAACAAGAAGTTGAACAGACTGGACCATGACCTGAATGATATGGCCACTGATATGCATGCTGCAATAGATCTCCTTGGGGAAGCTCGGACTAAAATCAATGTAGACCTCACTGTTATTTCTGAGCAAACTAAGGATGCCATTCAGAACTGCAATCAGATGGTTTCAGATGTACAGACTCAGCAGGAGACTAAGCTTGCCAATTTTCTGGATCAACAACTGTCTGAAAAAGTTGATCAACTGGTTGATGAGAAGTTGGTCAAGCTGAAAGCTGAACTGAAGGAGGAACTGCTGAGTGAAATGTCTGAACAGGAGAAGGATGCAATTGCCACTGCCCTGAACAATCGGATGATGAGCTTTGAAGGACGGCTAAAAGCTGAGCACAATTCTGCCGTCGACAAGCTAAGTGTTGACCTGAGAGGGATGGCCAGGCAGATTGGGCAATTGCAAGGGAAGCAGACTGAGATGGATGGTCAGTTTACACTCTTGGCGGAGTTAGTGGATGAAGTTGTCAAACTGATAAATGACGATGATGCCAAAAAGGGGGAAGAAGGGAAGAAGCAGACTGCCATTACTGGTAAAGCAAAGAAGAAAAACTTCCCCTCTGAACTGATAGCGGCGGAAAGAAAGAGGACAAGGTCCGTCGCTGCCATCGAAGCTGCTGAAGGTTCAGAGCCGAAAAGATTGAGGTCGTCTGAGGACCCTGCTCTGGAGCCTTTGTACAAGGAGATGGAGGAACATATGCAAACTGAGCTGACCACTCAGAAGAAAATGGTGATGACTGAAGCTGAAAAGATAGCAAAGATGAAGGAGATTTCGCTCCTCAGTCAGATCCAGCGCCTAAAGGAGTCCAATGAGTATATGACTTCGCAGGCTCAGAAGAAGAAATCTGTATCTTCTGGATCTCGGATGAAGACTCAGAGGAAGATTGTGGTCAGTTCAGATCAAAGTCATCCTCCACTGAAGTTTGTGGAAGACTTCATTCCGATAGAGATGTTGGAGGTATGGATTCCGATCTGGAATAGGTGGGCCTACCTATTCTACGTGGTGGGGTTATGGGACGATCTGACTGAAGAAAAAGACGTCATACTCCATCACTGGATGGCACAGGAGCATCCTGATCTCTGGGCTGAAATCATCAGACCTGCTGACACTGAAGGTGTAGAGATCGCTCCTCCGGAATTCATCAAGTACCCTCCTCCACTCTTTAGGAACTCCAAGCAACTGGACCGGAAAGCAATTTCTGAAGAAGTCGTCAGAGAAGGACGAGCTGCCGGGGCCGTTGCTGATCAGAACAGGATGAAGCAGGTCCTGAACTGGGTATTGGAAATGTACGAGATCCCACTGACTGCTTGGAATAAGGATGAAGACTAGATCAGGAGCTAGTTGTTCAGAAATTTTGTAATAGCTTCAGGATACTTGTATTTTCTTATCAATCAATGAAGTTATTTATTGTTTCCTGAGTACAACTTCTTGTTGACTCCTGAATCTACTTTTCTTAATCCTTATCAAGAACTGTACTAACCCATTCCTTGTTTTCATCTTATAGACTAAGTACCTAGTTTGTCAGGTGGTACTGAGTTGTTCTCACTGACTAAGTCAGTTGATTGTATAGATGAATAGGAATTTGCTTAAGGGTTTTGGCATCATCAAAAAGGGGGAAATTGTTGGGACAATCTGAGTGTTTTGATTAGATCCCAAAACCCCCGATGAATTTGCCTAAGTATAGTTGTTCAGGATAAAATAATTCAGGATAGTTAGGTTAGTAATTCAATACAGGAGGACCATGCTGAAGACTGAAGAATATTGGAGTCGACCCAATTTCCTGAAGTCAGAAGTGTAAACCATCCTGAAGAAGTCAGTTAGTCTTGCTGAAGATTGTCTATTCTGAAGCTGAAGATCGAAGCCTGCTGATTCATCCTGAAGTCAATCCTGAAGTACCATTGGCTGATGTTTCTACTGAGTACACTAAGCATACTCAGGACAGAAATTAGTCTGTGAAGAGTAAGTGTTACCTATCAGGCTGTGCTGAATGCACTTAAGACCTGACTTAGGCCGTGGTTCAGTTTACCTGAATCATGTAAGTCCAAAGCAAAAAAGGTTACACATACTGGGCTGAATAACCTATCAGGCTGTGCTGAATGCACATAGGACCTGACTCAGGCCGTGGTTCAGATCACCTGAATCATGTAAGTCCAAAACAAAAGGTTATTTATGCTATGGGACAAGAGACAAAGAGAATGTCAGTAAGACTCCATTAAGACACACGTTCAGACTGAGTTATTAACAAGAGACTCAGAGCATTGAATGTACGAGGAAGGACAAATGTCTAAAGGTCAACTAGCCTTTATAACGGAGAGCCAATGATCTTTCGACACGCATGCACGGAGTCTGCGCAGCATTTAATGCGGCATTTAATGCGTCTCAAAAGTTGCAGGTGATGTGACAACTTGCCAGAATAAGTATGGCGGGTAGGTCAAATAGTATTTCTAGCCTGCAATCTACCTAAAATAGGAAAGATTTGATTTGATCTCCTCCAACGGATCTATTTTGAATCTTGCCTATAAATATGGAGAGCCTTGCACCCATTCAAGGATAACGGGAAATTTACAAGAGAAAACTCTCAAGAATCCAAGCATTCAAAGCATACTATAAACAACACTCTGCAATTAAATTTCCCTAGTGTTATAGTAGGATTCACTCTGTATTTGCTTAGATCGATAGCTCTATTATTTAGCATTGTTTTGTATTGCTAGAGCTATCTTAGTTGGAAACCAGAATACCAAACCACTCAAGGTGTGAGATTGGTTGGTTAGAAGGACTGAGACTTGTAAAATGCCCAGGGGTCAGTTCCTAAGAGAGAAAGTTGGCTACTCGTGTCCCTTGGCACGTAAAACCCAAGTACCTATCCTCAGGGTTTTGAGGATAGCTTCCTGTTAAATCAGGTCGTGGACGTAGGAGTTGGTTATCTCCGAACCACGTTAAAAAGTCCCATGTGTGCTGATTTACTGTTCTGTTCAGGATCATAACTGTCATCATAATAAACTGAACATTCTGCATCGTTTTTCTATTCAGGACTGAATCAATCATCCTGAATCTTAATACTGTGCACTCAGCCTTAACCACCAGTTTACTAAGCAAACTCAGAGAAAATGTTTTCAGAAACTAAAACGAGTAGAATCTAAGGGCTCACTTTCCGCACTCACTCTGGCTCACTGAGATAGTGGTCCAACTGACTTGCTTCCGAGCGGTTAGTAGGTTTGTTATCTCTACTGAGCTTCCCAGCACTTTACTCACACTCAGCTTATCTGACTCGTTACTGAACTGTCCCTGCTGCCCCTGTGGACCTTCAGCATACTGAGTACTTAAGGAAATCCCGACTGAGAGTGTTAGAGCATTTTTCTGAGTCTTTCAGAAAAATCTGACATCAGTGTAGTCCCCCCATACACTGATTATACTCGTTTCGGGACCAACATGATCTCTTATGAAATGATGCCTTACATCTATGTGTTTTGATCTAGAGTGTAAAACTGGATTCTGTGTAATTGCCATAGCACTTGTATTATCACATAATATAGTTATTTCTCTTGAATCAATCCCATAGTCTTGTAATTGATATTGCATCCATAAGATTTTAGCACAACAACTTCCAGCAGCAATGTATTCTGCCTCAGCTGTAGAAAGATCAATTGAATTCTGCTTTTTATTGTGCCATGCCACCAACCTTTCACCAAGGAATTGACAGATCCCACTAGTACTCTTTCTATCAATCTTGCAGCCTGCAAAATCTGAATCAGTGTACCCAATGAGTTCAATTCCTCCTTCTTTAGGATACCATAATCCTAGATTTTGTGTGGATTTGACATACTTGATGATCTTCTTTACAACATTTAAGTGTGATTCTTTAGGATTCACTTGGAATCTAGCACATACACCTACTGCAAACATGATATCAGGTCTGCTAGCTGTAAGGTATAGCAATGATCCAATTAGTCTCCTATATTTAGTTACATCAACACTTTTGCCATTCTTATCTTTGTCAAGATTCACAGAAGGTGTCATAGGTATATTGGTAGGCCTAGAATTATCCATTCCAAATCTCTTTATAAGCTCTTGAGTATATTTAGCTTGATTGATGAAAATTCCATCTTTCATTTGCTTAACTCGTAATCCCAAAAAGAAATTCAGATTTCCCATCATGCTCATTTCAAATTTCTCAGTCATGAGCTTAGATAATTTTCTGCACAATTCCTCATTGGTTGAGCCAAAGATTATGTCATCAACATAGATTTGGACAAGCAAAATATCATTCCCATGTTGTAATCTGAATAAGGTTTTATCAACCATTCCCTTTTTGATCAAATGATCACATAGGGTATCATACCATGCTCTTGGTGCTTGTTTAAGTCCATAAAGAGCTTTTCTAAGCTTATAAACTTTATCTTCAGCTGTAGATTCCTCAAATCCTGGTGGTTGTTCAACATACACTTCTTCTGAGAGTAAACCATTTAGAAATGCACTCTTTACATCCATTTGATAGACTATAAAGTTCATATGTGCAGCATAGGCTAGAAATATTCTTATAGCTTCTAATCTTGCAACTGGGGCAAAGGATTCATTAAAATCTATGCCTTCAGATTGACAATAGCCTTGAGCAACTAGCCTTGCTTTATTTCTGGTTACAAATCCATCTTCATCAAGTTTGTTCTTGAATACCCACCTAGTTCCAATCACTTTGTGATTCCTAGGTCTTGGAACAAGTTCCCATACTTGATTTCTCTCAAAACCATTCAATTCTTCTTGCATTGCAATAATCCAATTGACATCTTGAAGTGCTTCATGAATATCAGTAGGTTCTGAAGATGAAAGAAATGTAGCAAACATTGCCTCATGGATTTGTTTTCTGATTTTTACAGCATCTGATGGGTTTCCAATTACATGCTCAGGGGGGTGATCTTTCAACCAAATCAAATCTGACACAGGTTCTAATCCTTGATCATTGTTCTCTACAGCTGTAGATTCACCTACTGCAGACTCATCAAATCCTTTTGTTGGTGTTTCTACTTCTGTTTGAACATTCTCATGGATTAGGTCTTCTGTATTCTCTAATGGTGGTAACTCAACAATTATTGTGCCAAAGCCTTTGTTGGTCAAATCTACAGGAGTTTTGATCTCAACATAGTGCTGCTGACTTGTAACTGTAGAGTTGTTCTCTTTAGAGTCTTCAATAATTTCTTCAGGGGAGCTATGTTGTTCATAAAAAACAACATGTTGTGACTCTTCCACAATCATCAATCTTTTGTTATACACTCTAAATGCTTTGCTAACATTAGAATAACCTAGAAAGGTACCTTCATCTAACTTTGAATCAAAAGTCTTAAGATATTCTTTCCCATTATTCAGTATAAAGCATTTGCATCAAAAAATGAGTAGATAAGAGATATTGGGAGTCCTTCCTTTCCATAACTCATATGGAGTCTTCTTATGATCCTTAACAATCAAGCATCTATTCTGAGTATAGCATGCAGTGCTTGTGGCTTCTGCCCAAAATTTCTTAGGCAACTTTGCTTCAACAATCATAGTTCTTGCAGCTTCCTTGAGTATTCTATTCTTTCTTTCAGCAACTCCATTTTGCTGTGGGGTTCTAGCTGCAGAGTATTCATGCAATATGCCATAAAGTGAACAATACTCTTCAATCACTTGATTTGTAAATTCTGTTCCTCTATCTGATCTGATCTTCACAATCTTCAGATTCTTTTCATTCTGAATCCTTCTTAACAATTCTGGTAACCGCTGTAGAGTTTCACTCTTCTTTCATAAAAAAACAGTCCAAGAAAATCTTGAGTAATCATCTACAACAACCAATGTATACTTCTTCCCACTTATACTTACTGGTTCTATGGGTCTAAAAAGATCCATATGCAGTAATTCAAGTGTTCTTGAAGTGCTTGAGTGAGTTTCGCTCTTAAAAGTCTTCTTGATTTGTTTCCCTTTGACACAAGCATCACATAAGTGTTTCTTCCTGAACTTAGTGTTTGGCAAACCTCTTACAAGTTTGTTATTCACAAGTTCATTCATGATTTTGAAGTTTATGTGATTCATTCTTTTGTGCCATAGCCAACTAACTTCATTGGAACTATTAGCTAGAAAGCAGGTTGTTTCAGCTGCATAGTTCCACTCTACAATGTAAACATTTCCTTTTCTAGTTCCTGTCATTTTAGTGGTTTGGGATTTAATATCTATTACTATGCAAGTGTCTTGTGTAAAGTCTACAGAGTAGCCTTTGTCACAGAATTGACTCACACTAAGAAAGTTATGCTTTAAACCATCTACCAAATACACATCATTGATCTGAACATTTCCTTTGAGTAGACATCCTGATCCTTTAGCTGTTCCACTGGCATTATCTCCAAAAACAACTTTAGGACCTTTATGATCTTTTACATCTTGTAGTAAACTTCTATCTCCAGTCATATGTCTTGCACAACCATTGTCTATATACCAAATCTCTCTTTTGGTGGTTGTAACATGTCCCTGCAAAATAAAGTGAGTTATTTAGGAATCCAATACTTTGGATTTCCTCCAGTGTTACTCTTTGCAATCCAAGCCTTTTTAAAGCTGTAGAGTTGTTAATTCTACAGTTCTTGCTTTATCCTCCTCTTTGAGTGCTTGAAGAGGGAGACATATCTGACATATTTCCATTCCAAAATCTATCAAAGTTGAGTCTTCTTTCTATATTCAATTTATGATAGACTTCTTCTTCTGACTGTAGGATTGATTCTGCAGTTTGTGTCAAAGTTATGTTTTGAAACATATTTGAGACATCTTCTTCAGAATCATCCATGATCTCTTTGATCTTTTGTTGTCTTCTAGGTGACAATTCTTTGAATGTATTCAAGAATTTCAAATCTTCTGGCTGTAGGGTTGAGTCTATAGTCTCTTCAGGAGTTGTTTCTTTGATAAACTTTCTCTCAGGTCTTGGAATTGACTTTTGCAAGTACTTCATCCAGACACAAGGGTTATATCCTATTCCAGTCAAATCCTTTGAGTGCCTTTGCTCAGACAACATCTTCTTTAATTGTTTGGATGATTTTCCAAAATAATCTAACTTCTTTTGATAATAGGCATTGTGTTCTTCAAGTTCAGCTATAATCAGTTCTTGATTTCTGATTGTTTCCTTCAATTCAGCACAATCTGCAGTTCTACAACTTGCTTCATTGAAAAGCTCTTCATTGTCCTCCTTTAGACAACTGTAACCTTCCTTCAGTTCTTGTAGAATCTGCAGTTGTTTCTCAGCATTTTCTACTCCAGCTAACAAAGCTTTCACATGTTCTCTTCCAATGTGATTATCTCTTCTAAGATCTTCATTTTCCTCTTGGAGTCTTTGGATTGCACTTAGCATGTCACTGGAAGAATCCTTTTCTGTAATATAACTTGATGATGATGAGCACACCTCTTCATCTTTAGCCATAAGATAGATCAGGGCTTCTTCATCTGAGTCTGTAGAGTCTGAGTCCTCTAAATATGCAGTTGACTTTTGAGAAGAAGAGGGACAGTCTTCCTGGTTTTTATCAAACTCAGAAAGTAGTGCTCTAATTCTCTCCTTGTCAAACTTTTTCTTTTTATCTCTCCTGAGTCTCTTTTCTTCATCAGTGTATTTCTCAGCTTTGGGATAAGGACAATCTTTGATGTAGTGTCCTGGTTTTCTGCAGTTATAACACAAATAAGTTGAGTTAGGTGCTGTAGATTTTACCTTACCATCTTCCTTAGGAGTGAACTGCTTCTTCTTGGTCCATTTGCCAAACTTCTTGAGCTGCTTTATGAAAAGAGCCAAGTCTTCATCATCAGAACTTGTAGCTGTAGGGTTGTCAGCAACTAGAGCTGTAACCTTACTGCTGTCAGGTTCTTTTCTTCTGCTTATGTCAAATTCATAAGCTTTGAGGTCTGAAAAGAGTTCAAAGGTGGATATCTTAGATAAATCCTTTGATTCTCTCATAGCAATGACCTTCATGTCCCATTCAGAAGGTAAGCCTCTGAGAACTTTCATGTTCATTTCTCTTTGTGAGTACTCTTTGCCAAGTGAGTCTAGCTCATTGAGGATCTCAATGAATCTTGATTCAAACTTTCAAGAGTTTCACCAGATTTCATCTTGAAGTTCTCAAACTTTTGAACTGCTATCATGAGTTTGTTTTCCTTGATTTGTTCAGTTCCTTCACAAATCATTTCCAACTTTTTCCATATATCTTTTGCAGTTTTGCAGTTTTTGATCTTGCTGAACACAATTTTATCAAGTGAATGATAAATAGTGTTCTTTGCAACATTGTCAAGATTGGACCTTCTCTTGTCATCCTCAGTCCATTGCCTTCTGGGTTTGGGGATAATCTGAGCTAGTCCAGCTGACTGATCAGCTGCAGTCTTGACCTTCACAATAGGTATAGGGCCATCCTCTATAATAGACCACATTTCATCATTGATTGCAGACAAATGTGCTTGCATTCTAATCTTCCATTCATCATAGTCCTCAGATACCACTTGTTGGTCCCTTAAAGTGGTCAATGTCTAGGGGGGGGTGAATAGACATTAAGTCCAAAATCAGATTTTTCAAACTTTTCAAAAAGGATGGGTTCTAGAACCTTACAGTAGCCCTTTTTCAAGTTTAAAATAACAAGTCTACAAGAGTTTTAAAATAGGACCACAAAGGTTACAGCTGTAGACTAAGAAGTTTGCAGCTGCAGAGTTCAAAACTTTGCAAGATAAACAATCACTTGTAGACAAAATTATCAGAGTAATTCTCACAATTAGAATTGTATTGAGAATACTTCAATGTACAACATAATAAAGTGAGTGATTGATGAAAAACAATATAACCTAGACTTAACAGTCGAGTGACTTATCAAAGTCTACAACTGTAGAGTCAGTTTCTGTGAAAATCACAAGAGTTTTATGTACTTAAGATTTTAAAAGAATGATGACTGTAACAAGATAAGTAAATATGCAGGAGCAAGAATATAAAGAGCAATAAATAAATAGACCAGATTTATAGTGGTTCAGTGTCTATAAAAAGACCACCTACATCCACTGTTACACCACTTAGGTGCCAAATTCACTAAGAAGTGATCACAAAGATCTGTACAAGTAGTTCCCCCTTAGAACTAGATTCACTCAGATTCCTATTCTAAAAAGAGATAAACTACCCTATTCACTCAAAATATCAACTCACAAAGAGTTTTACAAACCTCACAAAGAGATATCTACACTAAGTAGAAATAAAATCAGGTGAGGGAACAACAACAAAAGGTGTGATTCTTTCTATGAAAATCCTAACCAACTATCCTATGAATCATAAAGAAAGATGAAACAATAAATCTCTCAGAAAGTATGTTAGTTGTAGACTTGCTTAGGTTGAATGCTTGTATGCTCGAGGTTGTTGTTATTGCTTCCTCTGAGGACTTCTTCTATTTATAGATTGAGTGGAGTGTCTTATCCGTTGGGAATTTCAAATTTGAAATTCAGATAAGGCTCCTCTTTCTCCATTGGCATGTGTGAGGTGGTCCTCATCCTTCACACAGGATAGTACTGATTGTACTATGTCAGTTTCTTCAGAATTCTGGCCTCCTTGAAATTAATCTTTATTATCCTCCAGATTCTTTAGAAAATAATCTCCACTTAAGTACAGTTTAGTGAGTGCTTGAGAGCTACACTAATAGTGCTTAAGGGTCTTCATAATCTTCAAATAATCTCTGACTTATACCATTTCTTCAAACGGTTCTTTGCAGCTGTAAAGTCTTCAAACCTTGCAGCTGTAGAGTCCCGTCAATATCAAAAATCGGCTGTAGAGAAACCTTACAGATGTAGGGTCATGTCTTAGATGTAGATTGATCAAATACAGCTGCAGACTTCACTTACAACTATATGTTTCAAACACCAATTTCCTCAATACAAGTGTTAGATTAAATTAACAAATAAACACATTGTTTTGCACACATCAAAATCTAAACCAAGGTACTAACACTTCGTGTGCTAAAACATCTCAAATGATATGTAATGGTCTGGCATGTGTGGCTAGGCGCCATGGTGGAAGAGAGCCTTCGTGTGCTATGTATGAATGACGAGCCTTTGTGGCTATATATATGTGTATATGGAAATGAAAAGAGAAAGTAGCTTTCTTAAAAATGATGTATTTTGGAACGGCGAGCCTCTGTGGCTATGAAAATATTTTGTTTATTTGCGTATGGGTCACCCACACTGAGAATTCAAATCTCACTTCCCCATATTTTAAATCTTTTCAGGTACTGATGAAGGGGATCTTGCGCCAGTTGGAGAGTGATACAATTCCCGTGTCTTGTGTTTGTTTTAATCGTGATATGCACTTCATTATGGATTTAACTATTATGATGGATACCATTAATATGCTGGACCTAAGTTAAGACTTATCGGTGCGTCGAGGAAATGAACACTATTATATCCCTCGATGATGAAATTATGTGATGTTTATTTTGCTTGTCTATTTTGTGTGAAACTTTTAACGTGATCTTGTGGGGTGTTTTGGAAAATGGCCACTGCTTCTTTTATCGTACGCTTCCGCTATCTTTTTAATGTTGCTATTATTATTGTTTTAATAAAAATTAACTGGGTTTTTGGGTCAGCAAGTGACGACACGGGTTTCTAGAATGTTGATTTTACAAAAAAATAAAATGGGGCGTCACAGGTGGTACCAGAGCCTAGGTTAAAACTTTGGCCAAAATATTTATTTCTTCAAAAATTTTATTTAAATTTTTCCTAGTATGTGAAATTAATTAAGTGGTCGATGGGAATGTATCCTTCTCTATGGCCGGGCACCCCGAGGTATGATTTTGAAGTTCATTTTTTGTAAATGTTTAAAATTTTACTTTCCGTAGAACTTATAACCCCCCTAGTAGTTTTGTACGTTAGACCCTAACCCTTATTATGTACTATACTTAATATATGTGTACGTATTTTTCTTTCTTTCGGACTTAGATGAGGGCCTATCTTGGATCGCGTCAGCGACTGGAGAAGACCATGGAGGACTATTTGCGACGTTTTCACAAGGTTCGAAATCGTGCCGCCTATACCGGGTACCGGGAGCGGGATCACCAAGCTGCACAACGCTTTGTACGAACAATACTCCCAGAATGGTGAAAGATAGCCGAGGAAGCTTTTGACACACACACGACCTACGATTCTGAGGAAGGGCTCGAACGAACTTTGATGCCTTCGTTGATGAGTTCATGTTGAGGGCCAGTGAGGCAGAGCAAGCACGATGGTGGGGTATAGACGCCAAAAGAAAAGCTGAAGATGACAAGGCATGCGTAGACTTCCACCTCACAGTATAACTACGTGGGGAGATTGCGCGACGTGATCTGAAAATAAGGAAGCTAATGACGGAGAACGAGGAAATAGGAGCCAAACTTGCACAGAGTGAGGAAAGAGAAAGGGAGTGGGCAGCCAGAGCTCGCGATGGACGCGATGAATCAAGGTAGCTTTTTGAGTCAAGTGGGTTCCAGGAAGGACCCGAGGAGTCTGATCCGTCTGAAGAGAAGTCGAAGAGTAGTGACGAGAGTGCGGCTTAGTGCAGCACCGTGGACCACCTGGGTCAAGCTTTTTCCCCTTTATGCTTGTACCCTCCCCCCTTTTTGCGATAAGTAGTAGTAGTGGGCCTTAGGATTTTTGCGTACTTTCAACTCTTATTTTTAGCGTACTACTTTGTAAGGGAGAAATTTATTCTTTCCGGAACTTATTTTGAATATATATACATAGCAACTCTTGCGTATTATGTATTCTATCAGTTATGTTTATCCGATTAATTGTTGATTGCATATGTGTGGTTCCTAATTACTATAGTTAAGCCAATCGTTGGCCGTTGACTGCAGGCAACGTGAGCTTACCGTTGTTGTCCTATTGTATGTATAGTGCTGCACAATAAGTTATCACAATTGATTGGATTATAATTTTATTTTTATACCTATGATAGTTGTATTTTCCTCCTTTCTTTCAGTTTTGCGACATGTCTAGGCGTGAGAGGACTCGTGGGAATCAGAGGGAACCGTCGCCGGAATCGGTGGGACAGGACCCACCTAATGCTGGACCTGGAGCAGCACCAGTGTCCAAAGCACCATACCGTATGGCACCCAAGGAATTGCAAGAGCTAAAGGAACAGCTACAAGATCTACTGGATAAGAAGTTCATTAGACCCAGTGCCTCACCTTGGGGAGCACCCGTACTATTTGTCAAGAAAAAAGATGGATCCCTCCGAATGTGTATTGACTACAGGGGGCTGAATCAACTGAAAATAAAGAATAAATATCCACTTCCATGAATAGAAGACCTGTTTGATCAGTTGAAGGGTGCTTGTGTATTCTCAAAAATCGACCTAAGGTCCGGGTATCACCAGCTGAAGGTTAAGGAAAGTGATATTCCAAAGACAGCCTTCAGGACACGATATGGGCACTACGAGTTCACAGTAATTCCTTTTGGAGTGACAAACGCCCCTGCAATTTTCATGGACATGATGAACAGGGTATTTCATCAATACCTAGAAAGCTTTGTCATCGTGTTCATTGATGATGTGCTCGTATACTCCAGGAATAAAGAACAGCACGAGGAGCACCTTAGGACTGTCCTGGGAATAATGAGGTGTGAAAAGCTCTACGCAAAGTTCAGCAAGTGTAAGTTTTGGCAGGACAAGGTCATGTTCCTAGGGCAGGTCATCTCCGAAAAGGGAATAGAGATGGACCCGGCCAAGTTAGAAGCTATAATGGATTGGAGGAGGCCATCTAATGCAAATGAGATCCGTAGCTTTCTTGGTTTGGCAGGGTACTATCGAAGGTTCATCCAAGATTTCTCACGAATTGCGAAACCTTTGACGCAATTGACAAGGAAGACGGAGAAATTTGTTTGGACCCCTGCATGTGAAGAAAGTTTTCAAGAATTGAAGAAGCGTCTGAACTCAGCACCGATGTTGACCATTCCTGATGGACCAGAAGGTTTTGTCATCTACACCGATGTGTCCTTATCTAGACTGGGATGCGTGCTGATGCAACATGGGAAAGTCGTTGTGTATGCGTCACGGCAATTGAAGACGCATGAACAAAACTATCCCACTCATGATTTGGAGCTAGCGGCAGTGGTTCACGGGCTAAAAATCTGGAGACATTACCTTTACGGAGGGAAATGTGAGATTTACACGGACCACAAGAACCTGAAGTACTTCTTCACGCAAAAGGAGTTAAACATGCGTCAGAGAAGGTGGCTCAAGCTAGTAAAGGACTATGACTGCACAATTCACTACCACCCGGGGAAAGCAAATGTGGTAGCTGATGCTCTGAGCAGAAGGGGTAGTGCGCAACTCAACGCTGTACTCACCACTCAGAGATCGTTAATCGAGGAGTTTACGCGCCTGAGTTTAGAAGTTGTAAACCCGTGTTATGTTTCATCAACATTGTTTGCACTGACGGTACAACCAACCTTGCGGGAAAAGATCAGGGAGTTGCAACAGGGCGACAATTTCCTTGATAAACTGAAAGCACAAGTAACGGCTGGAACTAATAAAGACTTCTTCATCGATGGTGATGGGATGTTACTTTTTGGGAAAAGGGTTTGTGTGCCGAAGAGTGAAGAATTGAGAAATGAAATTCTCCATGAAGCACACAATACGCCTTACACGGTGCATCCCGGAGAGACTAAAATGTATAGAGATCTGAGGGAGAATTTCTGGTGGAGGGGCATGAAGCGTTCGATCGCTCAGTTTGTGAGGAAATGCTTGACTTGTCAGCAAGTAAAGGCCGACCACCAGAGACCATCTGGATTGCTACACCCGCTAGAGATACCTGAATGGAAATGGGAAAATGTGACCATGGATTTTATCACAGGACTCCCAAGGACTGTCAAGGGTCATGATGCGATTTGGGTAATCGTGGACAGACTCACAAAATCAGCTCATTTCATACCCATTCGGATGACTTACACGATGGACAAGTTGGCCTAGCTGTACATTGGAGAGGTAGTCCGACTGCATGGAGTCCCGATCTCAATAGTTTCAGATCGAGACCCTCGTTTCACATCGAACTTTTGGAGGAGTTTGCAACGAGCTTTAGTGACAAATTTAAATTTCAGTACGGCCTACCATCCACAGACTGACGGACAGTCTGAGAGGACCATTCAGATTTTAGAGGATATGTTGCGGGCATGTGCCCTAGATCTTGAAGGAAGCTGGGAAATACATCTCCCATGTCGATTTTACAAAAAAAAAAAAAAATGGGGCGTCACATATGACCACCAGCAGACTTATGAGCTTTAGTGCTCTTCTGTTCAGCTGGGATCTTTTCTGTCCCTTTGCTCTTTTCTCCTTCTGATACAGATGCAGGCTCAGCTGGCCCTTTACCCTTCCGAGGATCCCGAATTAATCCACTGTCACCTTTCTTCTTCTTTTGTGGTTTGGGTTTAGGATAACCAAGACCCCTTTTATCATTCACAGTTTGTGAGGACTTAGCTATTTCAAACACGACATTTTTTGCCTTAGTCAACTGATCCACTTTCAGCTGAAGCTGCTGTGAATTTTTAATTGTCAGTTCATTCTGTTTGAAGAGTTCATCGAACTTAGCTATCAGCCGATTATGTTCTTCACTCAAAATAGAGTTCTCAGAAAGCAGCTTTTCTATCAGCTTCTCCTGTTCCTCACACTTGGCTATTAAGTCAGCAGACTTGCTAGCATGTGAGTCATAGGATACCACTTGTAGACTAGCACTTTGCAGATCCTGTTTCAAGCTCTGAACTTCAGCTTTCAGAGTAGAGTTCTCCTCTTCCAACTTAGAACAAACTTTTAGGGAGGACTGGAGATCAGATAACAACTTGTGTAGATCTGACTCCATAGAATAGGTAGAGGAGCAAGATGAGCTAACAGAGGGGGTAGGAGAATTTACCTCTTCTACCTTAGCCATAAGGCAGATGTCTCTTCTGACTCAAAATTGGATGAAGATGAGGATGAGCTGATATCTTGTTTCTCCTCCTCTGTCAGCAAAGCTCTCTTATCAGCAAATCTGCGATCTCTTTTGGTCCTCTTCTCCTCTCTTTCCCTTGGTGTAAGTTGAGGACAATCATAGCTGAGATGACCTGGCTTGTTGCAGGAGTAGCAAACACCATCTCCTCCTCTCTTGGGACTTGGTTCCCTTCTTCTTTCTGGAGACTTGTACATGGTCTCCTTCTCATCTGATGGTCTTCTGGAATCAGATGACTTCTGGTACCTCCTGGAAGAATCACCCTTGTTCTTCTTCCAATGAGATCTGTACTTCTGGAACTTGTTTGACATCTTGTCAAACTTCTTTGTCAGCAGGGCCAGTTGTTCTTTTAAGCTCATGTCCTCTGGAGTAGAGGACTTTTCCTGGCTGTCAGCTGTAGCTGAGAATGCAACATTCTTCACAGCTGATGATGTTGGAGTCTCATCTTCCTGATCTTCTTCTTGCAGATCAAATTCATGAGCCTTTAGATGAGATAATAGTGTATGATGACTCATCTCAGATAAATTCTTGGTCTCTTTGATAACAGTTACCTTCACTCTCCATCTGGGAGTAAGAGATCTCAGAATTTTGTTGTTAATCTCTCTCTCCGAGTATTCTTTTCCTAGAGATCTTGCCTTATTCAAGATGTTTGTTAACCTCATGTCAAGCTGATCAATTGTCTCATCAGCTTTCATCTTGAAGGTGTCAAAGGTATGAAGGACAGCTTGGAGCTTGTTTTCCTTTATCTGATCAGTACCTTCACACATTAAGGAAAGTTTCTCCCACATTTCCTTAGCTGTCTTGCAGGTCTTGATATTCTCTATATACTATTTTGAGAGAGTCTCAATGATTTATGTTCTGGCCACTTGGTCTAAGTTAAAGAGTTTTCTTTCAGCATCATTAAGTTCACTCTTCTTCTTCTCTGGCTTCCTCCTTTCGCTGATCTCTGCTTCTGGAGTCTTGCCATCACTCACTGTATCCCTGTAGAATCTTATAGGCCCTTCCTCCAGAACATCCAGCATCCTATCATGAATGGCTCCAAGATGATTCTCCATTCTGAACTTCCAGTAGTCATAGTCTTCAATGGAAAACTCAGACAGCTTCCTCGTCTTGGATCCACTCTTCTTGTAAGAAGCCATATCTGCAAGTGGTTAGAAAAATTGCACACAAAGTTTTTCTAAGACGGTTTTCAGGGATCTGTCCAGGTGACCACCAAAAGCTTTCTCAGGCTGTGGTCTTTTAGACACACAACTCTGATACCACTTGTTGGTCCCAAAGGCAGGTTTTATGGAAAGAAACACTAAGTCAAGTCTAGAAGGTGGGGTTGAATAGACTTGATTTGTTTCAAAACCTTTTTCTAATTTCAAGCTTATTTTAAAAACAACGGACAACTTAGAGCTCATCTGGTTTTGAAAATAGTGCGCTGGATTTGGGTGCGGAAACATTTTTGATGAAAACCTTTCTTAATGATTTGTGCACAGATATGAACAGAAAATAAATGAACGCGAGACACAAAGATTTATAGTGGTTCGGACAAAAGGTCCTACTCCACTCTCCACAATCCAACTGGACTTGTGGGGCTCTCCTCTAACTTCTCTCTCACTCACTCGCTAACTTTGAGAGTAAAACTCTCTTACAGGCGTGTATGCTTAATAGTAGTCGACTTCTAACAGCTTCTATAAAGCTTACAAAGGATTAATATGAAGGTATGGTGTTGAGTACGAGTGAATATTTTGACAGAGTTTCAGCAAACTTAAACGCATGTAGACCGATGTCTGAATTCTTCACTGGCACTCAAATTTATAGGTTCAAATAACTGGCCGTTGGGATTGGCTCGAGATCTGAGATCCTATAAATTCGGAATTAATCAATCATAGGAATTGATTGAATCTTCTTCATGATTCCAGGAAATCTTCGCGATCCCCAACCA
This sequence comes from Prunella vulgaris, assembly GCA_026898435.1. Lineage (NCBI taxonomy): Eukaryota > Viridiplantae > Streptophyta > Magnoliopsida > Lamiales > Lamiaceae > Prunella > Prunella vulgaris. Next base: position 19,137 of record JAPKLY010000685.1, read on the forward strand.
ATCAAGTTTGTCCCCTTGATTGATTGATCTTCTATTCTGGGAATCTTTTCTTGTCGCAAGTCAACCATAATGTGATTCCGTAGAATCTGGGTGGAGCACAAGACTCCAGCTGATCTGTCTCCTCAGCTGGTGTACCGGTCTGCTGGTACTTGAACCTCAGCTGATGCGCTGGTCTGTTGATGTGCACCTTAGCTGATGTCTTGGACTTCGTCTGGAATATAGGTCCTTGATCCTTGTCTTGTCTGCAACATGCTCAGCTGATCTTCAGACATCAGCTGATCTGTCTCCTCTGATGTTCTACTCTAGGTACTTCAATGTCAGCTGCTTGAGTCTTCTATCTTCTAGAATCGGCTAAGTCTTCAAAGCCTTAGCTGGTCTTCTTCTCTATGAAAGCTTTGGATCATCTAGGCTGCAAGGTATGTTCCCCCTTAGTAATAACCTATCTAATCCAAACTATTCATTAGCAGACTAACAGGTTCAGCTGGTCCTATTACAAGCGGATTGGTTTAACATATCATCAAAACACTTAACAAGAATATCCTAACAGTAAGTAGTTCGCCAAATCCTCTGCTTCCTTGTATTACCTTTTGTTTTCACTTATTGATCTAAGTGTTTTAACTTTGCAGCTATGCCTCCATTGCTTATCCTCATAGGCACAAAGCTCTCCACTCCTACGAGCGATCTCACTCTCTCACTTCTATGCGAAACCTCCCGCGCAGTCTTGCCCAAGAGACAATAAGTGAGGTGCCAAGGTACTGGTCGACCCCTCAGATGGCGACCTTGGAATAACAGACGCTGATCGAGAATGCCCGACTCTCGATGCACTATACCAGTGGGTTGTTGCTCGCCAACTAAAGGGTGATTGACCAGGCTACCCAACAGGAAGCAGTTCGCCCAGAGAAAAATGTGAGCCTTCTTAAGATGGCCGAGGAGAAAGCGGCTGCGGCTATGGCGTCTGAGCAAAGCGCCCTTGAGCAACTCAGCGACCTCCAACGTAAGCTCACTGCCATCCAAAGGAACGTGGATGCCCAAGTCAAAGCCTAGGAGGAGGAGTTCACTGAGAAACTCGCGCGTGAGGTTTGCGAGCATACAGTGACGAAGAGGGAGCTGGAGCTACAACGAGGTCTGGAGAAGAGTGCCGACGAGGAGTGCTCGAAGCTGAGGGATGAACTCTCGGCTAAGATAAACGAGGTTGCCGAGCTGTGCAATGATGCCTCCTCCTCGGCGAACTTGGATACTGTGAAAGCCAAAGCCTCTGACAAAGGATTCATCCAATGTTATGCCGAGGTTCTGAGGACCATTTGGTGGGCGCGAGCACAAGGATGACGAGGTCGAGGCCGTGGTGGGCGACTTTAAAGAATGCTTGGACAAGGCCCCCTTCCCGGATGAGATCGAGTTGGATATAGGCAACCTTCCTCAGCTCGGGATCCCTCTCGACTTTATTCCGGTGCGTTTCAAGGTCATCAACACTATACAGGTCCCGGAGTTGAACGTCGCCGGGTAGGAGATCGCTGAGGGAGAGGAGCGAACTCCCCCAACCATGGAGCAGCTTCAGGATGCCTGTGGGGATGCGATGCTCGACACTAGCGAGCTTGATACTATAACAGTGTTGCCCAGACTCTCTCCTCAAGCTGGCCAAGTTGTTGGTGGGGAGGTCGCCCCTCAAGTCGCCCTGCCTGAAGCTCCCACTCTTCCTACTCCAACTGCCCCCACTGCTCCAGAGACTTAAGTTTTTCTTCGCTTTCTTAGTATAGCTTTTTTGTTTTTTGTTAAAGTAGTTGAAGCTCGCCGGGCTCGTATAGCTCGCCCAGAAGCAGCTCCTTTTTTGTACTTCATAGATGGTTAGCTAGTCGACCTTTGTGACTAGCGCAACTTCTTATACTTGAGAATTTTTCAAGTATCTTTTTTACTTGAAAAGTTCTCAAGTATTTTTGAATGAAATCTGATCATTTTGCTTCAACATGTTCATTTACATTTTACGCACGTTATATCTTTAATTAGCTCATTTTTATATTTTTGGTACTTATTTGTTCGTCTTATTCTACTTTTGAGAAGTAAATTATTCTTTTTATGTCGCTTTGGACTACGAATCATACCATTGTCTAGTACAAATTATTCGTCCTATGCCACTTAAGGCTGTGAATTGCTCGTCTTAAACCGTTTTAGGTAGCGAGTTGTACTTTATTTTAATTTACTTTGGGCGATTGGGTTTCATGAACCTTGCCTTAGACGTTTTAACCGTCTTTTTCGTGAATTTTTCTAACTTAGGGCAGTTGGTGCTTGGTAATCCTTTAAGAAGGATACCTTCGCTAACCTTGGGCACTTTGGCCTTTGCCTTTGAGATTTTTAGATTATAACTTTTGGCACCTTGGTCCTTGTGTATTACGAAGCTTCGAATAGTTGGGATTTTCTTAAAATTTCTAACTTCATATAGTAACGTAACTTACATAGGTTGCCATCAACACTTCTGATGTGAACCTTAGACTAATCTTTTACAAAACCTCATTCTACCTCCTTTTATTGATAAAACTTCTTCAGATGTGCCGCACTCCAAGTATATGATGAAGCATTTCCTTCTGCGTCCTCAAGGTCATACGTCCGGTTTGCCCAGGCTGCGGTGACTCGGAACGGTCCTTCCCAATTTGGTTCGAACACACCTGGTGGAGTTGCTAACTTCTTTCTTAGCACTAGATCCCCCACTTTGAACTTTCGATCTCGAACTTGGGAATTGTAGTACTTCTCTGCTCTTCGCTTGTAGGTGGTATTTTTCATTTATGATGAAGCTCTAGTTTCTTCAAGCAAGTCTTTTTCTACGGATAAAGCTTCGTCATTTTTATCCTCATCATATCCCACCACCTTCCAGGTCTTGTTCTGAACTTCCACCGGTACTACTGCTTTTGTTCCGAAGGCCAAGGCAAATGGCATTTCTCCGGTACTTGCTCGGTACGACGTTCTATATAACCATAAAACCTCCGGAAGTTCGTCTGCCCAACTCCCTTTCTTGTCCTCAAGACGGATCTTCAACACATGTTTCAGGATTTTGTTCACTGCTTCTACTTGACCGTTCGACTGTGGATGGTACAGAGTTGAGTAGTGTTTCTTGATGTTCCATGAACTACAAAACTCTCTTAATTTTTATCCGTCGAAATGTCTTCCATTGTCTGTCACAATTGATTGCAGAAGTCCAAATCGGCATATTAGATTTTTCCAAATGAAGCCGATCATTCTTTCTTGCGTTATTGTTGTAAGTGCCTCGACTTCAACCCATTTAGTGTAATAGTCAACTGCTACAACAACAAACTTTACACCGCCTCTGCCAGATGGAAATGGGCCGATCAAGTCGATACCCCATTTTGCGAAAGGCCACGGGCTGAATACCGACTTAAGTTGAGTAGCTGGGTAGTGGATATTAGGTGCGAAAAGTTGACACTTTCGGCACTTCCGCGTGAAGCTAATGGCATCTTTGCGAAGAATAGACCAGTAGTACCCTTGCCTGATTGTCTTATATGCCAAAGCTTGCCCCCCAACGTGACTTCCACAAATCCCTTCGTGAGTTTCTTCTAACACCTCAAACCCTTGCTTTTTAGATAAGCATTTGAGTAGGGGTAGAGAGAATCCACGTTTGTAGAGTTGGTCATCTACCAACATATACATGACTGCCTGCTTCACTAGCCGACTAGCTTCCCACGCATCTTCTGGAACGGATCTGCCCTTCAAGTATTTTTGGATCGGAGTGCGCCAATCTTTGCTATCTTCCTGTCCCCCACTCGAGGTCTGGTTTATGTTATAATCAGACATCGAGGGGTTCTTTAGTTTGGTGATGACGACCTCCGTGACTTCAGCTTCGTCATTACTGGTAGCTAGTCGGGCTAGAGCGTCAGCTTGTGTCTTTTCCAACCTTGGGATCTGATTGATGTAAACCTGCGTAAACATTAAAATCAAATGTGCAACTATCTTCTGGTACTCCATTATCTGCTGATCTTTTGCCTCGTACTCCCCTCGGACTTGGGATATTATTAGCTGGGAATCTCCGAAAATATGAAGATTGGTTGCCCCCACAGCTAATGATAACCTAAGTCCAGCTATTAATGCTTCGTACTCCGCCTCATTGTTGGTTGCTCTGAAGTCGAACCGGATCGCGAAGGTGAAGACTTGTCTATCTGGGCTGATTAGAACTACACCGACTCCTGCTGCTGTGCTAGTTGATCATCCGTCAACGTAGAGGTGCCACGGAGCTATATGCCCCCTCGTCGGATCTTGCGAGAAAGTTAGCTCGATGATGAAATCGGTGAGCGCTTGTCCCTTAATCAGTGTTCGGGGTGCGTAGGTTATACTGTATTGGCTAACTTCTAGTGACCATTTCAACAAGCATCCCGCAGTGTTCGTCCGTTGCAGTATTTGCCGTAGTGGGAATGTTGTCAACACCTCTACCGGATGGTCGAAGAAGTAGGGCCTCCACACTTATTACTAGTGCATAGGCCAGCTTCTCTGTTGGGGTGTACCGCAACTCAGCTTCGTGTAGGACTTGGCTCACGTAGTACAATGGTAGGTGTATTTTGCCCCCTTCTCGAACCAGGACGGAACTAATGGCCACCTCCAACGCAGCTAGGTACAAGTACAACTTTTCACCAGGTACTGGCTTTGATAGGATTTGAGTGTTTGCCAGGTATGCTTTGATGTCTTCAAAGGCTCGTTGGCACTCATTCGTCCATTCAAAGTGGTCTTTATGTTGGAGCTTATTGGCTTTGACTGTTTCCTTGTATCTGTGTGTGTTTGCCTTGATAGCTTCAAAAAATGGATGGCTCTGATCGCTGGATCTGGAGATAAACCGATTTAAGGCCGCCAAACACCCGGTCAATCTTTGAATCTTCAGAACTGAGTCGGGTGCTTCCATTTCAATGATACAGTTGACCTGTGTCAGATTGACTTCTATTCCTCTTTGGCTTACCAAATATCCCAGGAACTTCCCTGAATGTACACCGAAGGTGCTCTTCTTGGGGTTCAATTTCATGTTGTAGTGGCGTAGTATGTTGAAGGTTTGCTTTAGGTGGTCAAGGTGATCCTCCTTTCGCAAACTCTTGACAACTATGTCATCAACATACACCTCCATGGTATGGCCGATATGCTGATCAAATATCTAGTTCACCAACCTTTGATAGGTAGCTCCGACGTTGATAAGTCCGAACGGCATCCTTTCCCAGCAATACATGTTCTTGTTGGTGTAAAACGCCGTGTGTTACTTGTTAGTACCTTGGTTTAGATTTTGATGTGTGCAAAACAATGTGTTTATTTGTTGAATTAATCTAACACTTGTATCAAGGAAATTGGTGTTTGAAACATATAGTTGTAAGTGAAGTCTACAACTGTATATTTGATCACTATACAGTCTAGACAAGATCCTACAGCTGTAAGGTCTCTCTACAACCAATTTTTGATCTTGATAGGACTCTACAGCTGCAAGGTTGAAGACTCTACAGCTACAAAGAACCGTTTGAAGATGTTGTACAAGTCTAAAACTAATTGAAGATTATTGAAGACCCTTAAGGACTATTAGTGTAGCTCTCAAGCACTCACTAAACTGTACTTAAGCGGAAGTTTTTCCTTTATTATGGAGGATAATGAAGATTAGTTACAAGGAGGCCAGAATTCTGAAGGAAAGGACAGAGTACAATCAGTACTATCCTGTGTGATGAATGAGGACCACCTCACACATGCCTATAGAGAGAGAGGAGCCTTATCTGAATTTCAAATTTGAAATTCCCAACGGATAAGTCACACCACTCAATCTATAAATAGGAAAAGTCCTCAGAGGAAGCAACAATAACAACCCTGAGCATACAAGCATTCAACCTAAGCAAGTCTACAGCCAGCATATTCTGAGAGAGCTTATTCTGTCTTTATTCTTTATGATTCATAGGATAGTTGGTTAGGACCTTCTTAGTAAGAATCACACCTTTTGTTGTTGTTCCCTCACCCACTTTATATTTCTACTTTGTGTAGATATCTCTTTGTGAGGTTTTGTAAAACTCTTTGTGAGTTATATTCTTAGTGAATAGGGTAGTTTAATCTCTTTTTAGAATAGGAATCTGAGTGAACCTAGTTCTAAGGGGGAACTACTTGTATTGATCTTTGTGATCACTTCTTAGTGAATTTGGCACCTGAGTGGTGTAACAGTGGATGTAGGTTGTCTTTTATAGACACTAAACCACTATAAAACCTGGTCTATTTACATTCTGCTCTTTAAATTCTTGTATAGAATATTTAATTTACTTGTTACATTCATCATTGTTTTGAAATCTTAAGTGCATAAAACCCTTGTGTTTTTCACAAAAACTGATTCTACAGCTGTAGACTTTCATAAGTCACTCAACTGTTAAGTCTAGTTTATATTGTTTTTCATAAACACTCACCTTATTCCGCTGCACATTATAGTATTCTCAATACAATTTTAATTGTGAGAATTCCTCTGATACTTTTGTCTACAAGTGCTTGTTTATTTTGCAAAGTTTTGAACTCTGCAGCTCCAGACTTGTTAGTCTACAGCTGTAACCTTTGTGGTCCTGTTTCTAAAACTCTTGTAGACTTGTTCTTTTAAACCTCAAAAAGGTTACTGTAAGGTTCTAGAATCCATCCATTTTGAAAAGTTTGAAAATCTATTTTTGGACTCAAGGTCTATTCACCCCCCCTCTAGACCTTGACCACTTTAAGGGACCAACAAGTGGTATCAGAGCAGTGGGCTTGCCACTGCTTTGATCTGTACCTAGCTAGATCCTTTTTGGTTATTGAAAAACACACCTGCATACTTGCATGGCTCCCAAGATGGTGAAATCCAAGGTTCCAATGTTCTCTGCTGAGGACTATGATGAATGGAAAATTAGAATGCAAGCACATTTGTCTACAATCAATGATGAGATGTGGTCTATCATAGAGGATGGCCCTATACCTATTGTGAAGGTCAACACTGCAGCTGATCAGTCAGCTGGACTAGCTCAGATTATCCTCAAACCCAGAAGGGAATGGACTGAGGATGACAAAAGAAGGTCCAATCTTGACAATGTTGCAAAGCACACTATTTATCATTCACTTGATAAAATTGTGTTTAGCAAGATCAAAAACTGCAAAACTGCAAATGATATATGGGAAAAGTTGGAAATGATTTGTGAAGGAACTGAACAAATCAAGGAAAACAAACTCATGATAGCAGTTCAAAAGTTTGAGAACTTCAAGATGAAATCTAGTGAAACTCTAGAAACGTTTGAGTCAAGATTCATTGAGATCCTCAATGAACTAGACTCACTTGGCAAAGAGTACTCACAAAGAGAAATGAACATGAAAGTTCTCAGAGGCTTACCTTCTGAATTGGACATGAATGTCATTGCTATGAGAGAATCAAAGGATTTATCTAAGATATCCACCTTTGAACTCTTTTCAGACCTCAAAGCTTATGAATTTGACATAAGCAGAAGAAAAGAACCTGACAGCAGTAAGGTTACAGCTCTAGTTGCTGACAACCCTACAACTACAAGTTCTGATGATGAAGACTTGACTCTTTTCATAAAGCAGCTCAAGAAGTTTGGCAAATGGACCAAGAAGAAGCAGTTCACACCAAAGGAAGATGGTAAGGTGAAATCTACAACACCTAACTCAACTTACTTGTGTTATAACTGCAGAAAACCAGGACACTACATCAAAGATTGTCCTTATCCCAAAGCTGAGAATACACTGATGAAGAAAAGAGACTCAGGAAAGATAGAAAGAAAAAGTTTGACAAGGAGAGAATTAGAGCACTACTTTCTGAGTTTGATAAAAACCAGGAAGACTGTCCCTCTTCTTCTCAAAAGTCAACTACAGATTTAGAAGACTCTGACTCTGCAGACACAGATGAAGAAGCCCTGATCTGTCTTATGGCTAAAGATGAAGAGGTATGCTCATCATCATCAAGTTATATTACAGAAAAAGATTCTTCCAGTGACATGCTAAGTGCAATCCAAAGGCTCTAAGAGGAAAATGAAGATCTTAGAAGAGATAATCACATTGGAAGAGAACATGTGAAAGCTTTGTGCAAGAAGAATTGAGTGGTTTTGAGAGAAATCAAGTATGGGAACTTGTTCCAAGACCTAGGAATCACAAAGTGGTTGGAACTAGGTGGGTATTCAAGAACAAACTTGATGAAGATGGAATTGTGACCAGAAATAAAGCAAGGCTAGTTGATCTGAAGGCATAGATTTTGATGAATCATTTGCCCCAATTGCAAGATTAGAAGCTATAAGAATATTTCTAGCCTATGCTGCACATATGAACTTTACAGTCTATCAAATGGATGTAAAGAGTGCATTTCTCATTGGTTTACTTTCTGAAGAAGTGTATGTTGAACAACCACCAGGATTTGAGGAATCTACAGCTGAAGATAAGGTTTATAAGCTTAGAAAAGCCCTTTATGGACTCAAACAAGCACCAAGAGCATGGTATGATACCCTTTGTGATCATCTGATAAAAAATGGATTCAAAAAGGGAATGGTTGATAAAACCTTATTCAGATTACAACATGAGAATGATATTTTGCTTGTCCAAATCTATGTTGATGACATAATCTTTGGCTCAACCAATGGAGAGTTATGCAGAAAATTCTCTATGCTCATGACAGAGAAATTTGAAATGAGCATGTGACAAGCGATTTGTGTTCGCACACAAACGCACTTTCCTACAAGTGTATAGGATCGTGTTGTAGTAAGCTGACCAAGTTATAATATCAAATCCATGGGAAGCAATGAGATACTCTAATTCTAAGGTTTGTGTGAGTTTTGGAATTAAATCTAAATAATGAAATTGTAAGTTTTGGGGGTTCCTAAACTAATGAGTATTAAAGCAGAAATTGGAATGAATTAAGAATGCGTAAATAATAATCTAAACTAAAACGTGCATGAAAATAAATCTCTAATCTCTACTGCATGAATTGAATTAATAAAAAGTAAAACAAACTGTATTCTCAAGCCCTAATTCTAAACCTACTTTTTTTAATAACTAATTTAAAGCAAAAATATTGAAAGCACTTAAATATCAAGGATCAAGAAACTAGCTAACTAACACATGAGTTTGAAGGAGTTGTGAAAAGAAATAATTAAGACAGCAGGAACAAGCAAATAACATCAATTGATCAAATATGAGATAAACAATACTAGGAATAATAGCACGAACATGTATAAACCTAATTGAAATCTGAAATTGAAAGCAAATTAAACTAATCAAATAATCTCGAAAAATCAATGTGAAAAATCTCCTCAAAATAAGAATAAACTGTTTCGAAAGCTTTTTCTAATTCCTATGTAAAACCCTATTTCCTCTCTAATGCGTCCAAAAAAATCAGAAATCCCTACTGCCTAAACTCAATTACTGCCCTCAGGCGTGAATGCGTGATTCTCCCAGAATAATAATCTGCTGAGGGATATTTTTATCTTACGAATCAAATGAGCCTTGAATATACATGTGTCTCCCCACCCAAGTAGCAAATGGGCCAAGTATAAGTTGGGCCTAGCAATTAAATAAGAAATAAAGTTGGGCTCAAGTTACCTTAAAGCCCAAACTAATTCTTCTCTTGTACGCTTCTTCAGACACGGCATCGATCAGGCGGTTTTTGGTGCAGAGGAGTTGTGCCGGCGGCGGGATGGAATGGCGTCGCTGTGTGCGAAGACGGCGAGAATAGGCTGGTGGATCGGTTTCCGGTGACTACGGTCGCAATTTCCAGGAAAAAGGACGGCTGCGGTTGCTTGCTGTGTATGCGACGGAATTGCGATCGACGATTGAAGGAATGGCTGTTGAGCGAAGGCGGCTAACAGAGGTGTGGCAGGCAGTTTCCGTTGGACATTCGAGAGGAATCCGGCGAACAGAGCATCGGTGAGCGGCTGCCAGAGCTGTAGGTGTCGACGGTGAGAGAGTTAAGGCGGTGGCGCGCGATTGGAGCTCTGAATCGGCGTGGAGACGGTTGGAATCGGGCTGGAGTGGTGGTGAGGCGGTTGCGCGAAGGTTGAATTCCGGCAGTGGGCAGATTTCTCGGCGAGGCAACAGCTGTTTCGGCTTCGATTGAGGAGTTGCAGGCGCGGAGTCATGGCGCGATTCCAGTGGCCGTAATGGAGCGACGGACGGCTGGCGAAGGAGGTAGGATTCTTTCAGGCGGTTCTTCAGATCGGGCGACGGATTAGAGGACGAGCGGATTCCGGCATCGATTTTGAATAGAGAGGAGGTAGATTGGTGCTGTCGATGATTGAGGAGCAGGCGGTTATGGGTGTTTCAGTGTCTGTGTAGTGGTGCAGAGTATGGCATGAGTGAGGCATGTTGTAATTAGTATTGTGCTTTACAGCTGTGTATTTCAGAATGTTGTAGAAACGGATCCATTGCTTGTACTCAATTTCCCCTGTTCTTGTCAACACTCAACATAAAGGGAATTTCCTACAAAAAAACCATAAAATCCCTTTCTCAATCGTTAAGCTCGATTAATCAAAATAGATAGCAATTAAGGCCGTAAATGCATATAAAATTCTAAAAAATCATCTCAAATTGAGCATAAATTGATGCAAATATGATCCTAATCAGCATGATGAGAAATCTGAATTTCTTTTTGGGATTACAAGTTAAGCAAATGAGAGATGAAATTTTCATCAATCAAGCTAAATACATTCAAGAGCTTATAAAAAGATTTGGAATGGATAATTCAAGGCCTACCAATATATCTATGATACCTTCTGTAAATCTTGACAAAGATGAGAATGACAAAAGTGTTGATGTAACAAAATATAGGAGACTAATTGGATCATTGCTATACCTTACAGCTAGCAGACCTGATATCATGTTTGCAGTAGGTATATGTGCTAGATTCCAAGTGAATCCTAAGGAATCACATTTAAATGCTGTAAAGAAGATCATCAAGTATGTCAAATCCACACAAATTCTAGGATTATGGTATCCTAAAGAAGGAGGATTTGAACTCATTGGGTACACTGACTCAGATTTTGCAGGCTACAAGATTGATAGGAAGAGTACTAGTGGGATTTGCCAATTCCTAGGTGAAAGGTTGGTAGCATGGCACAATAAAAAGCAAAATTCAATTGCTCTTTCTACAGCTGAGGCTACATTGCTGCTGGAAGTTGTTGTGCACAAATCTTATGGATGCAATATCAATTACAAGACTATGGGATTGATTCAAGAGAAACAACTATATTTTGTGATAATACAAGTGCTATTGCTATTACACAGAATCCAATTTTACACTCTAGATCAAAACACATAGATGTAAGGCATCATTTCATAAGAGATCATGTTGAAAGAAAGGATATGAAATTGACAAAGATTCATACTGATTTGAATCTTGCTGATATTTTCACTAAACCCTTGTGTGAATCAAGATTTTCAATCTTGAGAGGTAATTTGGGAATGTTAGAATTGTAAAAAGACTCTGTTAAAATCACTAAATTGCAAAGACAAGTCTAGAAAATTGAAAATTCAGTAGAAAGGAAAACTGCAGCTACAAAGTCACTCAACTGTAGAGTTGAACTCTACAGCTGTACACTTAGTTCAGAACTGTAAATTTCTTATCAACTGTATAGTTTCAAATTCGAAGAATGTCAACTGCAAACTTAGAAAACTTACAGTACTTTGTATAATTCTGATATTTAAATGGAGCACTACAAAATTCAGAAACTTTTGTACTAAGATACATAAATTTTGGATTTATTCAAACATTTTAATTAATAAAATGTTTGAGCACGTGTAACATTTTAAATGAAATTAAATTCTATGTGATTTAGATTTTTGGACAGATTTAATTATAAATTTGGTTCAGAATTCAAAAACTCATAAATTTTAGGTCAAAGACCGTAATACCCCTATTTTTAATGACTATTTAAGGAAAGGTATTTAAAGGATAGTTCATCCTTTTATATCCTACTTTAACTCTTCGAATCCCCTGAAACCCTAAACACTCTCTATCACCTTCTCAAAGAAACCAAGAAACATGGCGATGAAAGTGATATTCAGTACTTTATTCAATTTTGATGAAATATTGAAAAAACATCTCACTAATGCTATGGAGGACGTGGTCAAGTACATTGTTAATCAAGGCGTTCATTACTGCCTTACTCACAACCCCAGTTCTTATGATGATAAGATAGTCCATGAGTTCTACCAAAATGCTGAAGCAGATGCTGAAAGGAAGACTTTATCCGTAAAACTGCAAGGAAGAAGTGTGAATATTACAGCTGGTGATATTTGTAATGCTTTACACTTGAGGACTGGAGGTGATGCTCATGACAACCTCAACTTTGCAAAAGAAGATGAGAAGTACAAGAGGAGATTCACTGTAAAGAAGCCATTTCCAAAGAACTGTAATAGAACGTTCAAGAAAATAGACCTAGCAGTTGAGTATATCTATCTTTATGAAGCTATTGATAAATGCTTATTATGTAGAACTGGTGCTCATGATAGTGGTACCATTCTTATGTGGGATTTAATGATAGCAATTGTTAAGGAAGTCAAGATAGATATTGGAGAATTGATTCTGAGGAATATTAGTGTTGATGTGGTAAAAGATGGACAGAACAAAGGTTTTGGTTTGTTCTTAAACTACATTTTTAAGGAAGTTGGATTTTCCTTATTCAATGGGCATGTAGGAAAGCCCATTATCACTCACAGAATTATTGGAAGAGCTAACTTCAAAAGAGGAGCTGTGGATGCTCCTATGGCCCTTGAATCTAAGAGGAGAAATAAGAAGACTGAGAAAAAGTTTCTTACCATCATTTCATCACCAAAAGAACCAGAAAAGAAAAAGAAGAAGAAGCGTGTAAGGAGAAAGCTCTTAGTGGATGAACCTACTGATTCAGAAGATGAAGTTGATAGAGAAAAGAGGCAGAAGAAATATCACTCAAAGAAAACTAAAGAAGTTGAAACTGACAAGTCTACAGCTGTAGACTTGCCAACTGTACAGTCTGAAGAACAAGTTGAAGAGGCAGAAATCACTGAACCTGAAACTGAACAACTCCCTGTTGTTCCAGTTGAGAAAGGTGAAGAATTTGAAGAGGAAAGACAGAAATTTGAAGAATGGAAGCTAGTGAGAAAAGAACTTGATAAGTTGACAGCTGATGAGAGAAAGTTATTCCAGTGGACAGTTGAATGGACTAACTGCAGTGATGTCAATGAATTATTAAAGCCTAATTTCCTTGATGATTTTATTGCTGAGAAAAGAAGAAAAGACCAAGGAAAAGGAAAGCAGATCATTTCTGAAGAACCTACAAGGCAGAAAATCACCAAATCTGCAGCTGCAGCTTTGAAAGTTGTTCTTATGACTGAAGAAGACCCAGAGGCACAATATGATGTTGATTATGATGTGGTAAGCACAAAAAGTGATGAAGCGATACCACAAAAGATTGGAGAAGGAAACACTCTAATAGTTGAAGCTGAAGGCTTGACAATCTTGGCTAAGGAAGCTATTTTGATGGAGTCTGCAGGAGCTAGTGCTGCAGATCCATTGAATATTGAAGAAGAGAATCCTACAGAGGAAGATTCTGAAAAAGAGAATGAGAAAAGAAAGGATGATTCCCCTTGTAATGATCCTAAAGATAAACCAGATGATGAGGATGGCAATGATGATGCACCAATGGGTGGTGCTCAAGCTCAAAGTCTAATAGAAGTTCAAGAAAAGACTGTGGAAACTGTTGATCAAGCAACTGAAAATGCTCAAGCTGATGAGAGAGTTGTGGATGAGACATCCAATGAGATTGATAAAGAATTATCACATCCTATCACAAGTATCTTTCATCAATCTCCACCTGCCTTATACACATTGGAGGAAATTTACAGGCATGGAACTCCACCACTACAGAGTTTTTCAGCTCTTGAAAGAGAAAATGAGGTCAATATGGAAGATTACATCACTGAATTCTCTACAGATGCTGTTGCAACTCCTAGCAAGAGGAAGGCTTCTATTGAAGACTCTACAGCTGTAGAGTTGGTGCCTTCTAAAGCTCAGAAGTTTGCAAAAGGAAAAGAGTTGGTAATAAGAGAAGGTGATTCTGATGAAGAAGATAGTGATACAATCCCTCAGATGACACCCAAAGAAGTTGTATCACAACTGATGAACCTGAAAGAATCATTCAAGAGTATTGAAGCTGAAATTCTGAAGCAAGTTCCTAATGCAATTATCTCTCAAAATGTGAGAAAAGGTATGGAAGACCTTGTAAAGAAGTTTGAGGAGAGAAGCTCAGAGGAGAGGAAGGTTCTTGAGCAAAACTTTAAAGCTGTTGTGGAAAGCTTAATGGCTCAAAATATAGAAATCAGAAAAGAAAGCAGTCAGAAATCAAGAGAAATCACTGATCTACAGTCAGATATCAAGCAGATGAAGAATGATTCTTGTGATCTGACGGTAGAAGTGAAAGCAATGAAGAAAGAAACGACAAGGATGATTACTGGAAATGATTCTCTAAAGTTGGATTTAATGAAGAAGCTTAACTCTATTTTGTCACACATTGATGTTGGCAAAAAGGGGGAAAGCAATATTGAAAGAGAGATCAAAGAAGGAGATCAAGCCACTGAAAATATCCTTGAGAATGTGAAGGATATTGGAAAGGCATGGGCAAAAGACATTGAAGCTGCAAAGTCTAAGAAATTGGGAGATCAAACTAAAGAAAGAAGTCAATTTGATCAGACTAAGGGAAGTTCTAAAGAAGGCAAGATTATACAGCTCCCTAAGTCTACAGCTCAGAAATCTACAGTTCACACTCAGAAACCTTTTGGTTACTGGGAGCAAACTGTGAAGGAATCAAGAGAGAGAAAGAAAGAAAGGGAAGAAAAGCAAAAAGAAGAGAAAGAAAAGCATAGTCAGAGAAAAACAGAACAGTCTACAGCAGTTGTGACTGCTCAACCTCTAAATGTTTAACCATTGAGCATGGTACCCATTGAAGATCCTGAAGAAAGGGTGAGCAGATGAAGACTGAATTTGATTTAATTTGGGAAGAATACTTGAGAATTTGCAACAGGCACACTGTGATTAAAAGAATCAAGCTCAAGAAAGACAGATTTCAAAAGTTCAAAGACATGAAGGCAAATGGAACTTTGAATCAAGGAGATAATGCTAGGTTACTTGGTGGGAAGATCAGAAGCAACCCTATGCCCAAAAGACAGTTCAAATCAAAGAAGGAGGAAGAAAATTTTTATGCTTATGAACTTGAAATGCTGATGAAATACTATGAAGAAGATGCCAAGAACATGAAGCTGGTGGAACAAGGGATCTTGAAGCCTCAAGATGATACTGATGAAGAAGATTATGAAGATGATGCTGATCCCAAGCAGAAGAGGAGATGAAGTCTACATTCTAGAATTAGACACTAAAACTGTTTAGTTTTTAGTCTAATTATCCTACTGTAAGCTGTAACTTGAACCTTTGTTTATTTTATGCAGCTTTGTGCCTTGTGCTTCATGCTTTTTGCTTTGTGCTCTCCTCTGTTATCTTGTTGTATCTATTTATTCTGCGTTGTCGTTCTTGTTCTGTTTTTAAAGACAATTTCTTATTGTCTTTGTCTTGTTTTGTTGTTTGTTTTGCCAACATCAAAATACGGGGAAATTGTTAGTACCTTGGTTTAGATTTTGATGTGTTCAAAACAATGTGTTTATTTGTTGAATTAATCTAACACTTGTATCAAGGAAATTGGTGTTTGAAACATATAGTTGTAAGTGAAGTCTACAGCTGTATATTTGATCACTATACAGTCAAGACAAGATCCTACAGCTGTAAGGTCTCTCTACAGCCGATTTTTTATCTTGACAGGACTCTACAGCTGCAAGGTTGAAGACTCTACAGCTGCAAAGAACCGTTTGAAGATGTTGTACAAGTCTAAAACTAATTGAAGATTATTGAAGACCCTTAAGGACTATTAGTGTAGCTCTCAAGCACTCACTAAATTGTACTTAAGTGGAAGTTTTTCCTTTATTCTGGAGGATAATGAAGATTAGTTACAAGGAGGCCAAAATTCTGAAGGAAAGGACATAGTACAATCAGTACTATCCTGTGTGATGGATGAGGACCACCTCACACATGCCTATAGAGAGAGATGAGCCTTATCTGAATTTCAAATTTGAAATTCCCAACGGATAAGTCACACCACTCAATCTATAAATAGGAGAAGTCCTCAGAGGAAGCAACAACAACAACCCTGAGCATACAAGCATTCAACCTAAGCAAGTCTACAGCCAGCATATTCTGAGAGAGCTTATTCTGTCTTTATTCTTTGTGATTCATAGGATAGTTGGTTAGGACCTTCTTAGTAAGAATCACACCTTTTGTTGTTGTTCCCTCACCCACTTTATATTTCTACTTTGTGTAGATATCTCTTTGTGAGGTTTTGTAAAACTCTTTGTGAGTTATATTCTGAGTGAATAGGGTAGTTTAATCTCTTTTTAGAATAGGAATCTGAGTGAACCTAGTTCTAAGGGGGAACTACTTGTATTGATCTTTGTGATCAGTTCTTAGTGAATTTGGCACCTGAGTGGTGTAACAGTGGATGTAGGTTGTCTTTTATAGACACCGAACCACTATAAAACCTGGTCTATTTACATTCTGCTCTTTAAATTCTTGTATTGCATATTTAATTTACTTGTTACATTCATCATTGTTTTGAAATCTTAAGTGCATAAAACCCTTGTGTTTTTCACAAAAACTGACTCTATAGCTGTAGACTTTCATAAGTCACTCAACTGTTAAGTCTAGTTTATATTGTTTTTCATAAACACTCACTTTATTCCGCTGCACATTAGAGTATTCTCAATAAAATTTTAATTGTGAGAATTCCTATGATACTTTTGTCTACAAGTGCTTGTTTATTTTGCAAAGTTTTGAACTCTGCAGCTGCAGACTTGTTAATCTACGGCTGTAACCTTTGTTGGCCTTTTTTTAAAACTCTTGTAGACTTGTTCTTTTAAAACTCAAAAAGGTTACTGTAAGGTTCTAGAATCCATCCTTTTTGAAAAGTTTGAAAATCTATTTTTGGACTCAAGGTCTATTCACCCCCCCTCTAGACCTTGACCACTTTAAGGGACCAACATTCCTGGTCATCAGGGTGAATTGCTATCTGGTGATAGCCTGCAAAGGTATCCATGAACGTCATCATCTCGTGGCCTGCAATGCTATATACAAGTTGATCAATGTGGGGCAGTGGGAAGTTAACTTTTGGGCATGTCTTGTTCAGGTCTGTGAAGTCAATGCACAATCTCCACGTTCCGTTGGGCTTCTTCACCAAGACTGGGTTTGCAACCCACTGTGGACATAAAACTTCCTTGATCAACTTGTTGTCCAACAACTTCTTAACCTCCGTGGTTAAAGCTTCATATTTGTCTGGTCCGCACTTCCTTCGCTTTGGGCGCACAGGTTTCCTCGTCAGATCTATGTTGAGCCGGTGACATGCGTGCTCCTTCGCTTTGCTATCCTAGTAATGCTAGGATAGTGGGGTTCAGAGAAGCTGTAACCGTCCA
>JAPKLY010000685.1:36654-65234 GCA_026898435.1 Prunella vulgaris
CGTCCAACTTGTATCGGTCGAGGACCCTGAGAGGAGACCGACTAGGTTGAAGAGTATGTTGGTGAATGCGCCGGTATCCACAAGCAGCCTATGAACTCGAATGTTCATAATTTTGGCGCTGATCACCAATGAGTCGTTATGGGGAGTCAGAATCTCCTCCAAGTCCGCCGAAGAGAATCTAAGCTCGGTTGTTGGCTGGCTGGCGGGCTTGGTGCTGGAGTTGCTTTCCTGGACCTAGTTTATGGCCCAAACTTTGGCCTTCCTTTGTCTTTTTGAAATGGAGGATCTTCCATCTTGGAGACCTCCGGCAGCTCCAATCACTTTTTCGAGAACCAGGAGTTCTCGGGTTGGTTCTCGATCTTTGTCCTCCTCTTCATCATCTGACACCTCCCTCCTTTCAATCCTGGTTCTCTTTGCTGGTGCCTTCATAATGAACTCGGCCAGCTTCGCGTCCTCGTAAAACTTCCACAACTGTTTGAGGAGGTCGTGGCATTCGCTGGTGAAGTGGCCGATCGACTGGTGGTAGGCACAAAAATTGTTGGGGTTGAGTTTGGTGCGGTCTTGACGAATCCTCCTAGGTTCGTTTAGCATTGCTTTGTCCTTGACCGCAGCAAAGACATGGTCGACAGAGACGATAAGTACTTGGTTGAGTTTTTCCTTAAACTCGTCTCCATCACCAAAGGCCTTCAAGTTCCTGGGAGCTTTGTAAGTACCCCCAGACTTCTTCCCTATGGCTTCTTCTCCTCGGAGGCACCGACCTCCTTCATCAAGGTCTCTTGCATGGCCACGTACACCCGGCTTTGTGTCTAAACTCAGAGTAGGTGTCCAGGCATGTGAGATGCATTTTTTTCCAGAGTTCACTGCCTTTCTTGAGTCCGGCCATCACCGCAACAATCTTAGTGTCCTCGCTTACCGGCTCACCCTACAGTAGTATCTTGTCAAACCTTTTTAAGTACAGCTGGTCAGTTTTATTCTTGCCTTGATGTATGTTGGCGAGCCGGTGCTTCTGGGTCAAGTACGACCCGAATCCTGAGAAATTGGCCAAGAATTCCCGAGTGAGTTGGCTAAAGGACTGCATCGACCCTGGGGCGAGTGATGAGAACCAGCGGTGAGCTCGGTCCCTAAGGGTCAGCGGGAAGTTCCGGTGTTGAGTCGCATCGGTGGCACCCACCGAGATCATGTAGTCCGCATACTTGGCCAGGTGGACCTTCGGGTCTGATTCTTCTTCGTATGCAGACATCACTGGAAATTGCATCTTTTTCTGAACCGGTACTTTTAGGATGGCAGGTGCCAATGGAGATGCAGGGAGAGTGGTGGTGTCAGGTCCGCTGGCCTTGGCAGCTACATGCATTTGTAGCTGTTCGACGACCTTCTTTAATGTGGCAAACTCATCCTCGTGAGCCACCTCTTGTGGAGGCTGTTCAAAGGTCGTGCGCCTCGTGGACGCACGTCCTCGCAGTCCCTCGCTCTGGGGTGGCCCTTCCGAGATGGGCTGGAATTGACGGCCTCCGTTTGGGCTAAGTCTGTCGGCTGCCGGCCTTCTTAGGCGATCATGGGCGGACCTACGAGGTTGTAGGTCTGATTCTCCCCTCCGAGATGAAGCAAGGATAGGTGCACGTTCCGCTTCTCTTTCTCTGGGCCCCAACCTCCCTCGAAGGACCTCCCTTTCCCGAGATTGGTGGGTGGCAGATGCCTCTGTGTAAGCAGTAGCTCGCTCATCTTGCGAACCAAGTCTATCTGCCCCCTTGGCCTTTCCCGCCCGTTCCCGATATTGGTGAGCTCGCGCAGAGCTCGCCTGTTGCTCAGCAGGAAGCTCGCTGGCTTGCCCCCGTGTTTGGGTGGCCTGAGTTTGCCTATTTGTATGTCCCCGAGTTTCATTATTAGGAGTTCGTCGGGTTACTAGGGCGAGCTCGCCTTGTTGTCTTTGTTGCAATCTTTGCAGGGCAGCAATCGTGCGTTGAAGCTCGTCGGGGTTGTTGGCGAGGTCCCTCAGAGCGGGGTTCAGCTCGTCTTGAGCCGTAGCTCACTGGGGAGCTCGTGGGGCTTCGTTCTTTTGGGGAGCTCGGCGCGAGGTCTCGCCATCACGTCCTTTCTACCTTCTTGTGGTTGCGGAGGTTTGTTCCTTTGACATTGTTTAGTTTTAGGAGAAGGTCGTCAAGGTCGTCGCTTCCAGTTCCGTTCTAGCCTTGCATGCACGCAAATTGTCCAAATTTTGGTTTTTTTGCCTACACGCATGCGTTTAGGGTCTGTTTTGTTGTGTTTCTAGTCCGAAAATCTGGGTTTTTATCCAAAAACTAGAAATTCGGTCAATATCTTCAAGTGTTCTTGTCAAAGGTCAAGAACACCTTGTTGGGAGAAATCCTAGCAGTCCCTGCTTTGGAGGCGAGCTGCGCTCAAGTTCACTCGTTCGCTCGATTAAAGACATAGTTGCGTGTCGCCCGTGGCGCTAAAGCTAGATATTGGGTTTAAAGGAATTGATTGTACTACTCATACCAACAAGGTGCATCTTCTTTTCTGGTGCCCATTATGAAAGAACTCTAAAGTTAAACGTGCTTGGCTTGGAGCAATTTCATGATGGGTGACCCCCTGGGAAGTTCTCAGGGTGTGTGCGAGTGAGGACATAAGCACGCTAGAAAAGACTCGTGTTGGTTTGCGAGGATAGTACATCAGTTCTACTCAGCGCTACCGATCCTACACACCTTCAAATCTTCAAAGGATTCTCACACTTTTGCTCTTGGTTTTGCAGAATCAAAAGTTCGGGTGCCCTTCCTCTAGCGCCAAATTGTTGATAGATTTTGTTAATGGAAGATTAATGGCTGTTTATGTGCTAAAATCTACTAAACAATAATCAAGATTAATGTTTGTTCTTGAGGCTTGAATATAGAGAGAGAAATTAGAAAGCTTAAAGTGAGAAAGTATGTGTGTATTATGTAATTTAGAGAGAGAATGATACAAGAGAGACATATTTATAGGTTTGCATGTGTTAGGTGGCACCTTGTGAGCCTATTTGGCTTTAGGTGTTGACAAGTGTCCTCAACACTTGTCTTTACCCACCACTTATCCTACCTTTACAAAGCTTCGTCCTACTACATATCTACTTGCTCCTTATATACACGTTGTCTATGTCCCCAGTCTCCTTGATTATGGGCGAGCTATCCTACAGAGGGATAGCTCGCACTCGAGCTTCTCTTTCTTATGTCTGGTTTGTCATCTGACCTGGCGAGCTTCTTTCCCTTCTCGGCGAACTTCCCCATGTTAACTTTAGTCAAGAATGATGACACAGCTCTTAAGCATGTCGGTGACCTTCTTAGCCTTGGCTAATTAATCTCATGATTATGTTCGGGTAGCTTGCTTATCAACATACACGATACAAGTCATTATTAAATTATGAGTCTCCAGGCACTCGTAAATGGCTATAAATGGCTAATTTGCCCTATTTATTCAAAATCATAAATGTTTCGTATAATTAAAGAAGACGGTGAAAATCAATCAAGCTAAATTTAGTCGATTCGTAAATGACGCCAATCAAATTGGCATCAGCCAACCAGATCGCGCCACGTGTCAGTGCAAGAAAGGAAGGTCTTCACCTCTCCACCCTATAAATAGGGACCTTTCATCATCATTCAAGGGGGTCCACACCCAACGAAGACATCGAAGAAGAACGAGTAGCAGCGATCCTCTCTACGAGCAAAATTGCGAGCTAAGAAGATCCATCGATCCAGCTCTTCGAAGATTCAAACCTTCTTCACCAAATCTGAAGAAGTTCTTCAAAGTTCGAGCTGATCTTTGTCAAATCCTTCAAGAAATGACGTTCGATCCAAGACAAAGGGCCTCCATCCCTCAGATTCGATGTTTTTCTTGAAGAACGCCTTGAAGATCTTCAACCTTTCTTCATCATATTCAAGCGTTCTTCGTAAAATTCGACCAAAAACATCGTTTGATCCAGAATCAAGGAGCGAATCCCTCTGATAAGACGTTTCTACCTTGGAGATCAACTTGAAGACAATAAGTGTTCATCACCGTCTTCAAAGCGTTCTTCATCAAGTTCATCCGCAAACGCACTTCGATCCAGGAGTAAGGGACCAAATCCCTCAGATCAAGTGTTTCTAGCCAAATCAAGACTTGAAGATTTGAAGATCGTTCTTTGCCAAATTTGAAGAATTCTTCACCAAAATCTTCCACAGACCAACATTCAATCCAAAACAAGACTTCAGCGTCCTTGGATTAAGTGTTACAAGTCAAGCCCAAGTCAAAGTCAAAATTAAACTAGAGACAAGCCAAAGTTGAAGGAGAATCACAGGATCATAGCTAGAGAGAGAACCAAAAATTGAAGAAATTACATTGTATATCAATATCAAGTGTTAATAAATATTTTATTACACAAGAGTTGTTATCACACATATGATCTCACTCGAGCTCATCTTCCTCAATTCATCTTCCTTAAATAACTCAATCTTCTTTATCTTCTCAGATGACCCCCCCAAACTTGTACTTTGCTCAAATGTATCAGGAGGCTTCAACTCTTCTTTCTCTTTCATCTTCTCTTTGTACTCCTTTATTTTTTTAGGGGCTTTATTATCCATGGCCTCATTCATCTCAAGTTCCCCTTCCAAGTGCCTGCAGGTCTCAAAGTCATTAGTAACAAGCATATGAGTGTCACTAATATAAGAAGGAATAACATAATCATGGGAAAAGATAGAGATACAAGATGATTCAAATGTTTCTGCTACACATGTATCCACGATGTCAAGTGTTTGACATGTATCATTCTCCATCGGGTACTTCATGGAGTCATGGATAGAAATGTGAATCTCTTCGTCATTGAATTTCAGGGTAAGCTTGTCATTGTGCACATCGATCACCGCTCTCGCAGTTGAGAGGAATGGCCTACCCAATATGTGAGGAACATCTTTATCTTCCTCCATCTCCAAGACATTAAAATCAGCTGGGAACACAAACTTCTCCGCCTTCACTAGCACATCTTCTACAAAGCCCTACGGAGGAGTAGTAGAACCATCAGCTAATTGTAGGGTTGTAGAAGTGGACTTCATATCTCCCTGATTGAGCCTCTTGAAAATGAAAAAAGGGCATCAAATTGATACTTGCCCCTAAATCACACAATGCATTCCTGAACACTCCATTACCCATATCACATGAGATAGTGAAACTGCCTGGATCCTTCATCTTTGTTGGCAAATTCTTTTGTAGCAAGACACTAGACTCCTTGGTGAGCTTCACCTTCTCAAGTTCATCTATTCTTCGTCTTCTAGCTAGTAAATCCTTCAAAAATTTTGAGTAACTAGGCATTTGCTCGAGTGCTTCGTAGAAAGGGATGTTGATGTAGAGTTTCTTGAATACCTCCAGGAATTTCCCGAACCACTCATCAAGCTTCTTCTTCATGAATCTTTGTGGGTACTGTACCAATACCACAAGTTTGGGTACTCCCCACTCATCAACCTCTGTCTTCTTCTTATTCTCCCTTGCATCCTTCGCTTTCTTCCACTTGGGGACAAACTCATATTTTGGCGCCTCATCAACTTTTTTCTTCCCTTTCCCCTTACTCTTTTCAGGAGCTAATTCACCTTCTTCACACAAATCATTCCCAAACTCAACATGCTCATGCCCAGGATCATCAACTGGCATTGAGAGTCCTTTATACTTCGTTCTACTCCTAAGTGTAATTGCATGGCTGTGCTCCCTCGGGTTCTGTTCAGTAGTAGAAGGGAATATTCCTTTATTCATTTGTGGTCCTAGAAAACTTGCAATTTGCCCCAACTGAAACTCCAGGGTCTTTACTTGGGAAGTGGTGGCCTTCAACCCTTCATCAATTTTTTCACTCAATCTCCTGTTCGTATCCTCGAACCTCTTATCAATGCCCATTCTCATCTCCTCCATTTACTTTAAAAGTAAAGAAAGCATCTCATTTGTAGTAGCTTCTCCTTCACTATTTGGAGATTTCGATCCCGGATCAATTTCTGGTGGAAGTTGAATAGAAGCTTTTGGGTTTGAGTAGGAAAAATTTTCATGCTTTCTGAAATTGGGATTATAAGGCTGATTGGCTGGGTAATTATTCTGGTACTTATGCTGAAAGGGTGGTCCAATATATGGTCTCGGGCCTTGAGGATTCTCATAAGTGTTTTGTTGGTACGACCCTTGGTAGGGTTATCTCCCCTTAAAATTCACCTCCTCAACTGGTCCTGTGAGAAGCCCTGGGATTGAGAGGTTTCAAAAACTTGATTTACTAGGCCAGAAGGCGTAGGTTGGGAAAGGTTTTCGATTTTCTCCATGAACATCATCATCATGCTCCTCAGGCTCATTTTTTCTTCTTCCACCTGAGCTACCTTGTCATGGCTTACATACCCTCCTTCATTCTGAAATGAATCATTAGCAGCGATGTTCTCAGTGATATCATTTATCTGCCTCACTGTCCTAGTCCACACCAATCCCCCCTGCACAAGAATTGAGATAATATTTGTCTCTCTCATTCAAAGAAGGTAAGAAGTATCTTTCCCTTCTTGAGTTTATGCTGAGGACATGCTAACAACAGGCTCTGATATCTCTCCCAAGCTTCAGACATATACTCTCTTGACTGTTGCTTAAAACTTTTTATGGCATCCCTAGCTTTCAGCATTCTTGAAGGTGGATAGAACTTCTTAAGGAATTTGGAGCTTAGCTCGTCCCAAGTTGTAACCATCGGATTAATGCTTGATAACCATCTCTCAGCTCTGCCCTTCAAGGTCCAATTGAATAGTCTCAGTTTTTTATCATCATCAGGAACACCTCTTAATTTGATAGTGTCACTTATCTTCAAGAAATTTGTCAGATTTTGATTAGGACCCTCTCTCTCATCTGACCCATCAAATTGATTCTCCTTTAGCATGTTAAAAAAGGCGAGGTGTAGGATTCTTTCAACTTCTGAATTTGGTCTTGCGATCTCATCATAATACTCACTCACCTTAGGTTCAAAGAAATCACGTAGGAGAGGATCATGTGGCATATTAGGATCTGGTATATGTGCTGGGTGTTGAGGACGTGGATATTGATTCTGCTGTGGGTTTGGCTGATTATTTTTTGGAGGATATGGTTGATATGGAGGTGGATTGTAAAGTGTTAGATATGGATATTGGGGATTGTTTGGTAGATAATGAGGGTATTGGTTTTGATTCTGAGGTGGTGGGTAATTTTGAGGTAGTTGTTGGTTTCCCCCAGCTGGGGTGTGTTGTACACCTTGTATCTCCTGGACCTCTTCGTTGTCTTGATTTTCATCATGGTTATCCATGTCTCGGTGTCTACCTTGACGATTTTGAGCTCGATTCCTTCTTGCAGATGCTTCAATTTCTGGATCAAAGGGCACTAGTTGTCCTCTTTTTCTCCTTGTGATCATGCTCCAACAAAATGTTCAAGTGAGTTAAAAGGAACTAAACTGACTAAAACACACAAAACTTAAAATCAAAATATCTATGTTGCTTCCCCGGCAACGGTGCCAAAAACTTGAACATCGATTTGTGTTCACACACAAATGCATTTTCCTACAAATGTATAGGATCGTGTAGTGGTAAACTGACCAAGTTATATATATAGAATCCACGGGAAACAATGAGACAAGTCTAAACCTAAGAATTGTGTGATTTGTGGAAAAAATAATCAAGAATGAAATTGCAAATTTGATTTCTATCTAATGACTAATTAAAGCAGAAATTGACTAACTAACTATTACTTACAATTCAGGAATTTAAATGAATCAAGAATACAAAAATAATAACCTAAACTAAAATATGCAGGAGTGAGGAGATGCTTCGGTTGAATTCCATTATGTAACAATGATAGCAAATCCCTAAAATGCAGTTGTAAAAGTTATATAATGAGTAAGCCAGACATTACTGTCCTGCTGAAATATAATTCTCATTCAAATCTCAACACCCTAGTAGTCTTGTTCTTAGTGCCTAAGTATCTCTCAATGTCATAGGAACATTAACCCTTAAACCTAGAATCCATTACTATCAATTGAATACCCTTATCCTTCTCACTCAACTCTCGTATTGTTGTGATTAGGACTAAGATATTAATAAATAGAAATTAAAACCCTAAGTGTCTCAGTGACCTGCTAAAATGACTCATCTCATTAGAATCCCTTAACAAAAGCAATTAAAGAAAATAACTATAATGATTCATAATTTTCTTCACCCAAAGCAAAGGCCTAACTTAAGGCTAAAGAATAAGCAAGAATAAATGAAACAATACGCATTAAATAAACTAACATAAATATGAAAAGAATGAGCATAATACTACTAAGAATATATTGAAAGGAAATAACTTGCATAAAACTAAATTGAAATTCAAACTAATCTCCAAGTATTCTGAAAATAAATGCAAATCAACATAAAGATTACTCCTAATGAATAAAAATTAAAGAAATAAAATTTGTTGTCAATCCCTAATTCTCTACTCCTAATTTCGCCTCAATTCATCCAACATTGTTGTCCTATTCTAACCTAATGCGTGATATCCCTCAATGCGTCTTCCCCAAAATCATTATATTCTCCCCTTCAACAAATGGACTCAAGGTAAAATAAGCATTGAGCTAACAGTTATTGGGCATAAATAATTAAGAATGGAAAATTTGGCCCAAATTACCCCTTCCAAAATACCAAACGAAGGTATTGGCTCCAGCGGATGAAATTGGGTGTGTCGGTGGTTGTGAAGGGGTTGGCAGTTACGGCTAAGTGGTGTTTGGGTATTTGAACGATGGCGGTTTCTAAAAAGAGATGCGTCCTATTTCCGGGCTATGGACATTGGATTTGTGGTGGTAGGTGTGTGCGACGCGGTGCGTTTGGGTATTCGCGAATTGATCAAGAGCAGTAGAGGCCAATACGCAAGTGTGTCCGTTTCAGTGCAGTGGATTCTGAATTCTAAACAGAAAATTGCAAGTGGTCTCTCACATCAAAGAGTAAAAAAACCTGCTCAAGTTAAATAAATGATAAAAATTGTCAAATATGCCAAATAAATGAGACTTTCTTTGCACAACGGATCAACCACGAATTAGATAATAATTAAGGCTCTAAATACATGTAAAATTCTAGAAATTCGTCAATAAATGAGCACAAATTAATGCAAATATGACCCTAATTTTATATATATATCTCAGATATATTTTTATCCAATTCATATCAATTAATATAAAAATATGAAGTAGTTTTATTATATATTTTTTATATACATTAGAATATTCAGTATAAAATATATACAAAATATTTCTATATTATTTATTATCAATTTAAATTATCTACGCCATCATTCATTATCAAGTTTATTTATTTTAAAAAATTATTTATATTTTATATAATTTATTTATTTTTAGTGTTTTCATAACAGGACCAGTGATCAGACCGGACAAAACACTAGTTACCAGTTCATCCGGTCCAACTGGTTGGACCAGTGGTCAAACCGTTAAAATCATTTTGGTCTATTTTTTTAATATTATATATGTTTTATTTAAAAAATAGAATAAGATACATATTCTCATATAAAAGTTTATTAAATTATAAATTACATATTGAAATAAACACAATAGAATGACAGACAATTAAAATCAAAATACTCAAAACTCATGATATAATATCATATTGTAGTTAATGACATGTTTCATAACTCATGCATAGTAAATTCTCAAATTTAAATATTACTATCAAAATTTAAATATATAAATTGTAGAATAAATTAATTTTGGGTTTGGGACGTGTCTCAAGATTTAATTTAATATAAAATTAGAAAAATAAATATTAAAATATTAAAATATAAAAATAGGCCGATTCAACCGGTTTTTTCTGGTTGACCTTAAAAATGGTTTTTAGGGGGGTAACCGAATCGGTTCTATAGCCGGTTCTAGTTCAAAACCTAAACAAAACAACAATCTACACAAACAATCTAAAAAGAACAAACTAAAATGAAGAAAGGGGAGCAAGTATACAAGAATAAGTAAGAAGGGAGTATAGGAAACATACCTATGGAAGGAATTGAAGAGATAAATTGTAGAGCTTGAGTTCCAAGAATTTCTTCTTCCTCTTCTTGTGTGTTCTTGAGATAACGTGTGTGCAAGAATATGCTGAAAAATGTGTGTTTGTGTGTGGAATATAGTATATATAGGTGAGAGAATAAAGGTGAGTCAAAGTAACAAAAATGGTCAAATCTCACCTCCTCGGACTCCGCGCTCGGTCACGCGTTGCCAGCCGCTCAAACACCTTCATTGGACTGCTCGATCGCTTATGTCCGAGCGGCTCAAGTTCAGGTCTCCAGTCCAAAATTGCTCGATCACCCGTTCCGGCTCGCTCGATCATACACTATGGGATGCTTGATCATTGCTCAGATTTCACACTTCCGAATCATGACTTTTCTACACCAATTCATGCATTTTTAATCCACAACAAACATCATAAATCATTGCAAATGTTAAATATGAAGCACGATCACACCCCCCCTCCAAACTTTTTCGGATTGTAAATCCTAAAAATTTGGAAAAGAGTGATGAATATTGAATTTTCAAGGCTTCTAAACACCAACCAAGTATAATCAAGCACAAATCAATCCAACACCTATCCTACCATCTCAATATGCACTTCCCAACTTACAATCAAATAAGCTCAAGTAAAAATCAAGAACAAGGAGTAAATACCTTTTACCTAAAAAAATGATAAGCATGATGAAAATGGCACCTCTTGTTTGCTATTCCTTTCAAATAAAACAAATACAAGAAACAAATCTATCTACACTACAAATCAAAACAAATAAGCAAGAATTTTTTTGGATGGGTTGCCTCCCATCAAGCGCTTGGATTTAACGTCCCCTAGCCGGACGACACCAATGTTAACGAAATGGCCAAAGATATTTATCATCATTGCCCTCATATCTTAATCTCATGGCTTCATACTCAAGGAAACATGTAGGATTTCTACTCCATACACCCACTTTCCTTTTGAATTTATACTTGTAAGCACATGCATATTTCTCCTCATTTCTTCTCAACCATATCCACCCGCTTTTCCTACTATCAAAAATATTCAAGAGGATTCTTAATTCAATCTTAAAATCAAGTATATCAAGAGGCAAGACAAACTCACAATAAATAACATTATCAATTAAAGCACAAGTAGAAGAGTATAAGGTTTTAGAATTGCTCATTTTATCCTTAAGCTCATCTTCCACTTCATCTTGTTGTTTCTCTTCAATGATGCTCATGTCCATAAGTGGACCTTCATCTACCTCTACTCTGATCATAGAATCAATGCTTTTCCTTTCCTCTCTTGGATCATCTTTTTCCTTTTCCTTCTCTTCTTGTTTCTTCACCTCCTTCTCTTCTTCTTCTTCTTCTTGATTCCTATCAATTTCAACAAGAAGGGTGTCATAATCAATATTATCATAAAAAGGATTAATATCATGATCAATGTCATTATAAAAAGGATTAGTAAAACTCTTAAGATCGGAAGTTTCTTGAACACAAGTATCTTTGATCTCCTCAAACTCATCATCACCATAGAGAGACTTCATAACAAAGTCAAAGGAATCATAAAAGTCCTTGTCTACATCATCACCATCATAATCATCCTCTTAACTCTCATTATTTTCTTCTTTATCCTCTTCCTTTTCACTCTCTTCTCTTTTCTCTTCTAGTCCAACCTTCTACTCTTCTTGATCCCTAACAAATTCAACTTGAGAAATGTTATAAGCAATATCATCAATAATAAGAGTAATCATAATCAATGCATTCTTGAGAGGACTAGTAGAAATCTTAATATTGGAATATTTTTGAAAAGAAAGAACTTCAATCTCCTTATGATCATCATCATTTTCATCTTCCACATTCCCTTCTTCCCCCATACTTTCCACTTTCCTTTCTCGCTCTTCACCTAATGGAATATCAACTCCATCATCTAAATTACCCCCATCTTGCTCCTCCACCTTATTATCACAAACCTCATAGACTTGTTGACTCAATTGACCCAATTGGAACTCTAACTTCTTTTTTTGACCCCCATTGGTGTTGAAAATTTACTCAAATTTTTGATTGGTCTCCTCATGCATCTTTTCATTCTCCATCCTCATCTCTTCTATTTGCTTGACAATGTGAGCTAAAGTCTCATCCTCATAGCTTTGAGGAGTTTTTTCTTCATGAAAGGGCATATGAGATGGTGAAGTGTAGGAACATGTATCTCGATTGATGTCCATCCTTGTCTCTTCAATTTTCTTCCATATAGCTAGGAGGAGTTTCTTCTTGACTATAAGACATATGAGGATATGGAGTGTAGGAGTATGGATCTTCATAAGAGGTGTATGAACATGTATCTTGATAAGTGTAATGATGAGAGTAGGAATCTTGATATGAATATGACCTAGAAGGATAAGGATCTTCTTGTGGAGGTGGTGGTTGATATGGGTAAGGTTGATATGTGTATGAATTAGAAGGATATGTGTATTATGGAGAATACGAGTAATGGTTGTATCCGTCCCTCTCAATTGAGTTCACTCCTACAAAAATTAGCAAGTATAAACACTCACCAAGAATAATTAAAGAATATAAAGAAAAACAAAGAAAAGAACATGTAAACATCAATCCCCACTTAACAAAGTGATCATTTCCCCGACAACGGCACCAAAAACTTGTTTGCCAAAATTGTGAGCTTTCACGCAAGTGTACGTGGACGTTGTTGTCGTGGCATGTTAACCAAGTAATACAAATATCGAACATAGGGAAACGATATGGTATTAAGGAAGTATTGAATGTTTACAAGGTTAATAGCTAGTGAAAACAAGAAAGGGTCTTGAATTCTATCTACTTCAACAAGCAAAGTAAAATCTAACTATCACCTTAGAAAGATTAGCAAGTGTAAGATATGTGTGTATTGGAGTAATCCTACATGGTTCACCTAATATCCTATTCATCCTAGCATGCAAAAGGTCACTTGATGTCTTAACCAAGCAAGAACTCTAACTAGTGTCTAGATCTCTCTAACAACACAAGCTAAAGGGCTCTATCAAGTGCCTAAATCTATCTACAACACTTAATACTCCATTTGAGAGGTTTTAGCTTCTAAGAAATTCTCATTGACATAAAAGCATTAATACAAACACTTGGCATGCACAAAATTCAATCAAGAACTTCCTTGAATTAACTCAATTCTAATGTGTTGCTAACCCACATAGGCTCTAAACATCCAATTGATTACACCAAGCATTCAAACAAATCATCAAATTAGAGAACAAATCCATCAAGATCACTTAGTCATGCATAGGATTAATAGAAAACTAAACTACAACATAGTATTCATACACCAATGCAACAAGAGATTAGCCCATGGCTAATTGGTAAAACCAAACAACAATTAAGAAGCTAAACATCATTATTAAGACTAAAACAAGAGAATTAAATGGAAACTTACCAAATGTAGGAGAAATTGAATACAATCCACAAACCTTGAAATGCTAACTTCTAATCTGGAACTTGAAATACAAAAATGAACCGTAGAAATGTAGCTATCGACTAGACTAATCTAATGGAACAAACATATTAACAATCCAATGGATGGATTACAAGAAATTGTAGAAAGAAGTATGAAAATAAACTAAGAACTCACTAAGTAACTTCCTAATCTCTCTCTAAAACTACCTAATGAACTAAAGTAATGAAAAGCTAATAAAAGATCACTTGAGAATATGATCCTTGAGGTATTTATTGTGCCCACAATGCTTAGTCCAAATTGCCCTTATTAAACTCGTGAAAAGATGAAGTTGCCCTTAATTTCATGAATTTTCGCACTGCCGCTCGTACGCACATTGACAACCGCTCGGACACACCTGGTCGACTGGTCCACAGCACATGGTCGAGCGCTTGGAGTTTGGCTGTCCAGAGTAATTTTGCTCGGACACAGGTTTACCGACGCTCGAACACAGTTGAGTCAACGCTCGGTCAACGGGCTGTTGCAACGTCAGATTTCAACTTTTTCTTTTTTGATCCCATGGCTCATCCAAGCTTCCTAGGGTCATCATTTGAGTCATTTAAACTTCCCCATGTGCTTAGATCACCTCATCTCTTGCCCTATAGTCGTGAATTCCTCATTTTTGCTTGATTTCACCTATAAAGCACACTTTTTTGTCAACAAGTCAATAACACAAAGTATAGCATATTAGGGTCAATAATGAACATAAACCAATCAATATCACACCATAATGGATGTAAAATGATGCAATTATGACCCTAATCACTTATACAATACAATATTGTTAAGTGTTATTTAATAGTAGTGCATATGTTTCCTGTTATTCTGTTGATTATACATTGTGTTTCTTATAGCTTAGGCATCATATTTGATTTGTTGGTCAGTCCTTAAAATAGTTGTTTTGAACAGGTTTTTGTTGCATTCAAAACATGTTTGTATGGATTCAAGTGTTGTCGGTCAATGATCTTCTTAGATGGGACTTTATTTCATTGACGTGCTAAAGGTATTCTTCTTTCAGCAACTGGGAAATATGGGAATAATGGTAAGTATCCTTTTATATTATTTGGTTGTTGATATATTACTATCTAATGTCTTACAATCTCTATTTATCACTGTTATAGGTCTATTTTCAATAGCTTTTGCAATTGTATAAGTTGAGAACACATCTAATTGGGTATGGTTTCTGTAGAAAATTAGAGATTATGGCCTACATGATAAGGACATAACATATATTTTAGATCATAACTATGGACTTATGACGACATTCTCCTTGATTTTTGATGAACCTATGCATTTTTTTTTGCCTTTTTCATTTAATGCGCAATTTGACAGGGAGATTTGGGGATGCAATAGTAACTATCGCGACGTAGGATAGTCAATGGCAGATAACAGGATTTTCATGTTCACATGCAACTGTTTCTATCATATAGGATAAAGTATAATTGGATTCTTATATTGATGATAGTTTTTATTCTGTACCTTATCATAAATGTCACATGTACAATATAAACCAAATCACTGAGACTGAAAAATATGAATTTGTCGACCGTAGTTCATCAGTGAAGATCCTTCCTCCATTGTTGAAAAATCATCCAGGTCGATCCAAAAAGAATAGGTATAAGTCATATGGAGAAATCCCCAAGGCATACAAAATATGATTTGGGCAGGAGTGTTTGGCAGGATTTACATAAATCTTACCACTTTTAGTGTGGTCTCTCTGTATTTAATCTACGTGGTTTATATGTATATCTAATCTGTTGGTTCTGGCAGAAACATTCCTAATATGTGTTTTATGAGAAGCAATTCACTTTTTTTATCTGTGTCATTATGTCTTGTAACATACATTTAGCACATGTTCTGCCACATTTTTATGAGCCATTCTTTTTGCCTTAATAATTGAATTCATGTTTGTGTTTATACAGACAGGATTTTATTTATTAATGAAATGGCTCTTATATGTCCAATCACAACTGCAGTAAATTATTTAATACCATTTCTTCATTTTTAACTATTTAATTTGTTGGACTGAAACAAGAGCTACTCATATGCTGTATAACTCAGTATTTGTTCATAATAATTTATGTCCTTATGGAATGTAAAATAACTTTTTTTTGCAATACTTTCAATGTATGCTCTACTATAAATCTGATTCATAGAGTAATATTTCAAATCAATCAATGGAGGAAAATCAACATCACCCAGTGCTATTTTAAATGTTTTAAATTTTTGTAAAATTAATAAAGTACATTGACTATAGTGGAAGTATTGTATACGCAGACAAATAATTCCATATATTTCATAAAGTTCTGTCATATATAACCGCACTTAATAAATCCTCCAGTTATACAAAAGTTTAGAAGAAGTATTGTCAAGAGCATCAAAGTATTGGTAGCGTGTACTAAAGTACTATCACAACCTTAGCTAGTATTGTAAATATAACCCTAATGTTACATACCGATGTTCAAATTGATGATTTCATTTACACAGGTCACCACTAAATCATACATCTTTGTCAAATACAAAAACCATCATACAATGGAGAATCACTTAAAACTGATCCTAAGTTAAAATACTGTTGGGACAATTTGAGTATTTTGATTAGATCCCAAAACCCCTGATGAATCTGCCTAAGTACAGATGTTCAGGATAAAATAGTTCAGGATAGTTATGTTAGAAATTCAGTACAGGAGGAACTTGCTGAAGACTGAAGAATATTGGAGTCGACCCAATTTACTGAAGTCTGAAGTATAATCCATCCTGAAGGAGTCAGTCAGTCTTGCCGAAGATTGCCTGGGTCTGAAGCTGAAGATCGAAGCCTGATGATCCGTCCTGAAGTCAATCCTGAAGTACCATTGGCTGATGTTTCTACTGAGTACACTAAGCTTACTCAGGACAGGTCTTAGTCAGTGAAGAGTAAGTGTTAGGATTTCTGTGTTAGATGTTTTGATGATATAATAAACCAATCAACTTGTAATAGGACCAGCTGAACATGTTAGTCAGCTGATGAGTAGTTAGGATTAGATAGGTTCAAGTGAGGGGGAATCTACCTTGCTGCCTAGAAGATCCGAAGCTACCATAGAAGAGAAGACCAGCTGAGACCTTGTGGACTTAGCCAATTTCAGAAGACAGAAGATTTAAGCAGCTGACACTGTAGCATCGAGAGCAGATCATCAGAGAAGTTAACATCAGCTGATATCAGAAGATTAGCTGATCAGCTGAGAGTATGTCGCAAACAAGACAAGGACCATGGATAAAAGACATATCTAGACGAAGTCAAGAAAACCAGCTGAGGTGCACACCAGCAGACTTGCACATCAGCTGAGGTCCAAGTATCAGCTGACTGATACACCAGCTGAGGTTTTATGCTCGGCCCAGATTCTTCGGAATCAATTTTAAGGGTTAACTTGTGACATAAAAGGAAGATTCCCAGAATAGAAGATCAATCAATCAAGGGGACAAACTTGATTAATTGAAGATCGCAAAGATTGACGGGAATCAAGAAGGAAATTCAATCAATCACATTGATTGATTGAATACGAGATTATAGGATCTCAGATTTCTAGTATTTTCCAACGGCTAGTTATTTGACCCTATAAATTAGAGTAATAGTGATAATTCATAATAAGGTTTTAACACGCACATTAAGCTAGCCGATACTCTGTCAAATTTATCACTTACGCTAAAAAACACCATTCATACTTATCCTTTGTAAAAGCTTTGTAGAAGCTGTGAGAAGTCAATTGCGCTTGTAGCATTGACAAGTTGTAAGAGAGTAGTACTCTCAAACTGTGTAAGTAAGTGAGTAAGAGAGTTAGTGGAGAGCCCCTCAAGTCCAAGTTGGATTGAGGAGAGTGGATGTAGGACAGTTGTTCCGAACCACTAAATCACCTGTGTCTCTTCGTATTTTCTTCTGTTCTTATTTGTGCACACCACC
Source organism: Prunella vulgaris (assembly GCA_026898435.1). Taxonomy (NCBI): domain Eukaryota; kingdom Viridiplantae; phylum Streptophyta; class Magnoliopsida; order Lamiales; family Lamiaceae; genus Prunella; species Prunella vulgaris. The sequence goes on from JAPKLY010000685.1 coordinate 54,076, forward strand.
TAAAAACTGATTTTCATTAAAAACATTTCCGCACTATACACAGCGCACTATTTTCAAAATTCAGACTACCTCAAGTAGTCTGCTGAATTTCTGAATAAACCAGTAAAATTCAAAAAGGCTTTTGAATCCTTACAAGTCTATTCAACCCCCCCTTCTAGACTTGTTCAAGTGTATTCTTCCCTAAAACCTGCCTTTGGGACCAACAGTAAGTATAATCTATCAGGCTGTGCTGAATGCACTTAAGACCTGACTTAGGCCTTGGTTCCATTTATCTGAACCATGTAAGTCAAAAGCAAAAAGGTTACACATACTGGGCTGAATAATCTATCAGGCTGTGGTGAAGACACATAAGACCTGACTCAGGCAGTAGTTCAGATCACCTGAACCATGTAAGTCCAAGGCAAAAAAGTTATTTATGCTATGGGACAAGAGACAAAGAGAATGCCAGTAAGACTCCATTGAAGACAAACATTCAGACAGAGTTATTAACAAGAGACTCAGAGTATTGAATGTACAAGGAAGGACAAATGTCTGAAAGTCAACTAGCCGTTAGAAAGGAGCATTTAATGCGTCATTTAATGCGTCTCAAAGTTGTAGGCGATAGGACAGACTTGCCAGAATAAGCATAGCGATTAGGTCAAACAGTATTTCTAGCCTGCAACACCCCAAAATAGGAAAGATTTGATTTGATCTCCTCCAACGGATCTATTTTGAATCTTGCCTATAAATATGGAGAACCTTGCACCCATTCAAGGTTAACGGGAAATTTCCAAGAGAAAACTCTCAAGAATCCAAGCTCTCAAAGCATACTATAAGCAACACTCTGCAATTAAATTTCCCTAGTATTGTAGTAGGATTCACTCTGTATTTGCTTAGATCGATAACACTAATATTTAGCATTGTTTTGTATTGCTAGAGCTATCTCAGTTGGAAACCAGAATACCAAACCACTTAGGGTGTGAGATTGGTTGGTTAGAAGGACTGGGACTTGTAAAACGCCCAGGGGTCAGTTCCTAAGAGAGGAAGTTGGCTACTCGTGTCCCTTGGCACGTAAAACCAAGCACCTATCCTCAGGGTTTTGAGGATAGCTTCCTGTTAAATCAGGCCGTGGACGTAGGAGTTGGTTATCTCCGAACCACGTTAAAAAGACCCTTGTGTGCTGATTTACTATTTTGTTCAGGATCATAACTGTCATTATAATAAACTGAACATTCTGCTTTGTTTTATCCTCAGGACTGAATCAATCATCCTGAATCTTAATACGTTGCACTCAGCCTTAATCACCCGTCTACTAAGCAAGTTCAGAGAAAATGTTTTCAGAAACTAAAACGAGTAAAATCTAAGGGCTCACTTTCCGCACGTACTCTAGCTCACTGAGATAGTAGTCCAACGGACTCGCTTCCAAGCAGTCAGTAGGTTTGTTATCTCTACTGAGCTTCCGAGCACATTACTCACACTCAGCTTATCTGACTCGTTACAGAACTGTCCCTGCTGTCCCTGTGGACCTTCAGCATACTGAATAATTCAGGAAATCCTGACTGAGAGTGTAAGAGCATTTTTCTGAGTCTTTCAGAAAAATTTGACATCAGTGTATTCCTCCCCATACACTGATTGTACTCGTTTCGGGACCAACAAGTGGTATCAGAGCAGTTGTTCAGAAGGCCATTGACTTTGTTTACCAACAGTTTCTGAGAAGAAACTTTTGGTGGTCTACTGAATAGATCTCATTTCTGAAAACTACATATCATGGCATCCGATTCTAAATGCCTCGAAGGCAATCTTCCTGAATTCTCTATTGACAATTATGACTATTGAAAATTCAGGTTACTCGCACATCTCTATTCCATCCATGATCATATGCCTCTGGTGATTGAGCAGGGTCCGATCAAGTTTATGAGGAATCTTCAGACGACCTGGCCTGTTGCTGGCAATGTTCCTGTTCCAGCCGCCGGAGATGAAGAAATGGAGAGGTCCGTGCTTAATTCTGATCAAATTAATCAAATCGGACTGGATAATGTTGCCAAAAACATTATACTCCACACCGTTTCTTATGAGAATTCGGTCAGGCTCATGCATCTGAGGACTGCAAAGGAGATCTGGGATGCTCTGAGAGAGATGAGTGAGGGATCAGAAAAGATCAAAGAGAACAAGAGAGATCTTTCAATTAGGAAGTTTGAAGCCTTCCGGATGTTAGAAGGAGAATCCATCGATCAGATGGAAGCTCGGTTCATTAAGATGATGAACGAGCTAGCAACCCTTGGGAAGGAATTTCCCAAGAGGGAGGTGTCTTCTAAAATCCTAAACTGTCTCCCTGAAAGATGGGACACATGAGTGATCTTACTGAAGAACACTCAGGATCTTACCAACATTACTCACTCTCACCTATTCTCAGAGTTAAAGGCTCTGGAATTCGACCTCGATAAGAGGAAGAAGAAGGGTGTTGTCAGTGAGGAAGTTAGTGAGGAGAAGACTCCTGAAAAGGAAAAGAGCGTGGCTCTTAAAGCTACTCCTGAGCCTGAGGCTGGATCTGGCTCTAAGTCTCTGAAGGACATGAACAAGGATGAGCTAGCCTTGGAGTACAGCCTGATGGCGCGGCATTTCGAGAAACTGAACTCTCGATTCGGAAGGTATAAGAAATTTTATACTGACAGCCGTGATCGCAGGTACTCCAGCCCCAGGAGATCGAGTCCCCGAAGAGAAGAAAGGAGGGGTTCAGATTCCAGGAGGGATCGCAATGAGCCTGAGCGACGAAGAGATGAGAAGAGGAGATATGATGAGCCCAGAAGATCCAGCTCCAAACCTGAACGATCATCAGGGAGCAGGAGGGAGTCATCAGATAAGAGGTACACTGAGAAAAAGTTTGCTTCTGATGTAGATCAGTGTTACCACTGCAAGAAAACTGGACATTATCAGTATGATTGTCCGGAGCTCAGTGCTCGTGAGCGAGAGGATCGGAGAGCCAAGAGAGAGCTCAGGGCATCAGACCGGAGAGTATTGCTTGCTGAGGACTCCTCAGATTCAGATGGCCCAGGACGCCGGTCCCCTGAACTCTTCTCCGATGAGGAGTATGATGACCTCTGCCTGATGGCAGATGATGAGGTATGTTCTTCTGCCTCTTCTCCTGATCACGCACCTGAGCTTAGCTCAGACTCAGCAGGAGAACTCGACCTTCAGCTCACCCTAGAGCAATTGATGGTTGACTTCTCAAGGCTGCAGGAGACTCATACTCACACTGTGGATGTGAATGCGCAACTGAGTGGAGCGAACGATCGGCTAACTGAGTCTCTCAGAGTAAGAGATACTGAGGAAGCCCTCAGATTAGTACATCTTCAGGAAGAGCTGCTTCATGCTCGGAACAAGCATGATGAAGCTCCACTGGAGGTAGAAAGACTGAAAGGTGTAATCAGCTCGCTGATTAAGACTCGTGATACTGATTTGTTCCTTGCTCAGGAACAACTGATGATTGAGCGAATTGCTCTTAGAGTGATGTTCGAAACTGAGTGGCAAGCACGCCTTTGTGCTGAGAGAACTACTTGGGATCTTGAGCTGATCTCAAAAGAAAAAGCTCATGAAGAGTTGGTACTTCAGTACACCACTGAAATTGAGGCCCTGAAAGAAACAAATGGGCATCTTGAGGTTAAGCTGAAGAAGTTAAACACATCCACCCAAGTGGTTGATGAGTTAACAAGTTTCTCTCAGCAGACTGATGGTGCTAAAGCTGGGTTAGGCTATGATGCCTCAAAAGACCCAAAGGGCAAGAAAAAGAGAGGTGCTTCAGGGAGCAACTCTCAGAAGAAGTTTGTCCCTGCCCTAACTGATGACAAGAGCTTAAGTGTTGCTCGTCAGGACAAAGGCAAAGGGAAGGAGAAAATGCCTGCTGAACCTGTCAGGCAAAGGACTGAGGAACCAAGGCCAAAACCTAAGGGAAAGGCCAAGGCTCCTCATCCTGAGTCAAGGAAGACAGATCAAGGGAACTCCAAGGCTCAGCCTAGGAATCCTCAATCTGGGAAGAACTCTGCTCCTAGCACTTCTCAGGCCCAGCCTAGAAATGCTCAGAGCGGAAGGAACTCAGGACAGAGGAGGCCTCAGGCAAAGCCAAGGACTACTAAGGTCCAGACGCCTCAGACAGGGCACAGAGCCCATCAGGAGAGTCCTAATCCTCAAAGGAGAAGGACAAACCAGGTGGTCTCTAAAAGGCAACGGAGACCTGACTCCGGTAACACTCAGGCCAGACCTCAAGTGCCAAGAGGTCAGGCCCGAGCCGCTCCTTCTCGGGATCAAACTCAGCCCAATGCACCCAGGCCAAGGAGGAACAGGAGGCCCACCCCCAGGAATCAATATAGGGTTCCTGAACCTCAGGCTGACACCCATACACCATCAACTTCCCAGGAACAAAGGAAGAAGACTGTGTATGTTGATGTTTCAGGGAGACAGGTTTACACTTCTGATGTTATCAGAATTGTTAAACAAATCTGGATCCCGAAGGGTATAGCTGACTCAGTAGGACCCAATACGAGATGGGTACCTGAGGCCTGATTCTTTTCAGGTCGCTGCGGGCTACAAGAAGAGGAAGGAGGGTCTGATGAAGGACTGGTACTTGGACTCAGGATGTTCCAGGCACATGACCGGATTTCGTGATCTCCTTCAGGATTATGTAGCTCAAGAAGGCCCGCAGGTAACCTTTGGTCATAACTCTAAGGGTTTCACCAGAGGATTCGGAACCCTTGTTATTGGCTCTGTCCGTGTACTGAATGTATCATATGTTGAGGGACTGAGACATAACTTACTCTCGGTCAGTCAGTTTTGTGACCGAGGATATAGTGTAGAATTTACATCTAACATGTGTCTTGTGAAGGACAAATCTACACTACAGGTTCTGATTACAGGTATCAGGAGGGGCAATGTATATTTTGCTGATTTCAAGAGCAGTCCTCCTGAAACTTATTTGGTTGCTAAGAGCTCCTCTGAGCTCAGTTGGCTTTGGCATAAACGCCTGAGTCACTTAAACTTCAAGATTATTAACAAAATTTCTAGACTCTCACTTGTAGATGGTCTACCCAATGAAGTTTTTAGCAAAGACCACGTGTGCGGAGCATGTCAGGAAGACAAGTAAAATAAAGCTTCATTCAAAGTGAAAGAAGCCTTCTCAACAGACAGAGTGCTTAAGCTTCTGCACATGGATCACTTTGGTCCAGTTACTCCTGTCAGCATAAATGGTAGGAAATATACCCTTGTTGCTGTTGATGATTATTCCAGGTATACATGGGTTATTTTCTTGCTGAACAAAAAGGAGACTCAGGTCAAGCTTCCAGAGTTACTCAAGCAATTGAGTACTGAACAGGGTCAGAGCATAGTCAGGATCCAATCAGATCGAGGAACTGAGTTTATAAACTCTATTATAACTGACTTTTGTACTAACCATGGTATAGCTCATGAGACTTCTGCAGCCAGGACCCCTCAGCAGAATGGGGTAGCTGAAAGAAGAAATCGGACCCTGAAGGAAGCTGCCAGGACCATGTTGGCTGAGTCAGGATTGCCCAAGAAGTATTGGGCTGAAGCAATCAACACTGCTTGCTACACTCCGAACCGATCTATGTTGAACAAACAACATGCTCAGACACCTTATGAAACTTGGAACAAGAGGAAGCCTCGCATCTCTTATTTCCATATCTTTGGGTGTAAGTGTTTCATCTTGAACAATGGGAAAGACCAGCTGAAAGCCTTTGATAGCAAATCTGATGAGGGAGTCTTCTTAGGATACTCCTCAGTCAGTAAAGCCTTCAGGGTGTATAACTGTCGGACCCTTTGTGTGGAGGAAACACCTCATGTTGTGTTTGATGAGGCTGCATCAGTGCATAGGAAACAGGTTCCGAATCCTGACACTGAGGGGGTTATCAAGAGGATAACAAGACTGAGTCTGAAGAATCCTGAATTCAAGATCAAGCTTGTCAGTGCTCCCAAGGGATGGGATGATGATGATGATGATCAGGATGGACCTCAGGCCAACCCTCAGCTAGCCCCAGCCTCAGAGAATGTTGAGTCTCAGACGGAGGCACAGACTCAACCTGGGGTACGTACTGTCGGTGATGATGCTTCTGCACCTGAGACAGTTACTGAGTCCAACACTGTAGGGGGAAACAATGTCTCTGATATTGGCCAACCCTCAGGAAATGACTCAGTATCTCCTGTTCTTGCTCGTTCCTGTTCCTTGCCCATTATTGTCGAGACTAATGTTTCAGGATCAGGCGAGGGAACGTCAGCAGCTCCCAGTGCACCCGTCAGCAGGAGGCGGTGGCTAGATGATCACTCATTGGCTGATATCATTGGTGATATCAATGAGGGGGTCAGTACTAGGTTGTCCTTTGGTGAGAGCTCTATGTTTTGCTGCTTCCTGAGTGATCAGGAACCTAAGAGCATAGAAGAAGCTCTTGCTGATCCCAACTGGATCCTAGCCATGCAGGATGAGCTCAATCAGTTTGAGCGGAATCAGGTTTGGGAGTTAGTTGAGAGACCTAGGCGTCAACATGTCATTAGCACCAAGTGAGTCTTTAAGAACAAGAGGGATGAGAAGAATGTTGTGGTCAGGAATAAGGCCAGATTGGTAGCAAAGGGTTACTCTCAGGCTGAAGGAATCGACTATGATGAGACCTTTGCTCCGGTCGCAAGGTTTGAAGCAATCAGGTTGTTTCTGGCATATGCAACATTCAAGAATTCAAAGTGTATCAGATGGATGTAAAGAGTGCTTTTTTGAATGGTGTACTAAACGAGGAGGTCTATGTGGAACAACCTCCAGGTTTCGAAGTTGGAAATAAGGTATATCACCTGAAGAAAGCTCTTTATGGCTTGAAGCAAGGTCCGAGAGCTTGGTATGATACATTATCCCAATTCCTGATAGACCACGGGTTCATGAAAGGAACAGTGGACAGGACCCTCTTCCAGATATCCGAAGGGGAGGACATTCTCTTGGTTCAGATTTATGTGGATGACATAATTTTTGGATCTCCTAATCTGAAGCTTTGTGAGAAATTCTCCAAGCTGATGACTGGGAAATTTGAGATGTCAATGATGGGAGAAATGAATTTCTTTCTGGGTCTCCAAGTCAGGCAAACTGACTCTGGAATCTTATAAATCAGTCCAAGTATGCGAGGGACTTGATTCAGAAATTCAGAGTTAAGGTCCAACAAAGTCTCACGTATTCCCATGAACACAAATGAGAAGCTGGATCCTCACAAAGAAGGAGTCTCAGTAAATCAGACTGAATATAGGGCACTGATAGGATCCTTATTGTATCTGACTGCTAGTCGTCCTGACATCACCTATGCAGTTGGAGTTTGTGCAAGGTATCAGTCTGATCCAAAGAAGAGTCATCTAGAGAGTGCCAAAAAGATACTGAAATACCTGAGAGGTACAGTAAATCTAGGACTTTGGTATCCCTCTGATGACAATCTAAAAAGCAAACCAGTGTTGCAACGTCTACTACTGAGGCTGAGTATATGGCGGCAGGCAGTTGTTGTTCTCAGATCCTTTGGCTGAAACAGCAACTGAGAGACTACCAAGTTGAGGCCACTGAAGTCCCAATCTATTGTGACAATAATAGTGCCATTGCCATTGCCATATCCCAAAACCCAGTCTTACACACAAGGTGTAAGCATGTAGACATCAGGCATCACTTTATCAGAGATCATGTTGAAAAGAAGGACATCAGGATGGAGAGAGTCCCTACTGATAAGCAGAGAGCTGACATACTGACTAAGGCTTTGCCTGAAACCAGATTTGTTGAGCTATCAGTAGAATTAGGACTCCTTAACCCGGGCTTAGGAGATTCAATATGAATCTCTGATCATAATGCTCAAGGTCAGGGGGAATGACTAATATGGACTCAGGATGAAGGAATCTCAGAGAGATTGTGAATGGTTGTAGGGGGAACATTCAGTATGGAAAGGATGATCAGTATAGACTGACTAAGATTCAGGACACTGAACTCAGGACTTGTCATCCTGATAGGTCACATGTGGTATCAGTCAGAATACAAATCTGACTGACTGGTATGTTTCCTGATTTTCTTTCAGTCATCAGATCTTGCGTGTAATATCCTTGATACTGTTTGCTGTATTGTCAAATCAATTTAATTTGTCATTCAATCCCATCCATTCATTTAATATTCGATTATTATTTAATACAATTTATTTGAATTAAATACGGACATGCTCTAATGTGCATTTAATGCACTGTGGGCAGGAACAATTTTCGATAAAGTTTGACCAATTACTTTTGAAAACCGAAAAGGCTCCATGCATTTCACTTTTTGATCATGACCATTGAATCTCATAAGTCATTATTTTCTGAGCCATCCGATTAAAACTAAAATTTAGTATAAATAAGGGAAGTGCTCGTCATTGCAACCTTTATGCACCCAAATCTTTTCCTAATATATTTTCTCTGAAACCCGATTTTCTTCAAAATCTCCAACTTAATCCATGGCGTCTCCTTCGGTGGACTCATTCTTTGGGAATGTCTTCCATCTCAGGAATGAGATCCACTACGAGCCCTTTGGGGATTTTTCTTCTAACCACCCCGATATCTTGCCTGTGCAAGAATTATATGAAAATGCAGGTCTTCTGCAGTTTATCACAGCAAGACCCCAGAGACTCCATCCGAGACTTGTTGTTGCTTTCTACCTCAAGATGGCACAGAACAAGGATTCCCAGGAGTGGGAGACTTGCATTCCATTGTCTTCCTGTGTGAAGGGGAAGGATGGAGAAGAGAAAATGACCAGGAGGTGGGTCACTCTCAACATCAGGAAGAAGATTAAGGAGGTTTTTAATCTTCCCCACTCTGGACGAAGCCCGGTTGATTACGGGTTTGGGAACGAGAAGGATTTTCTCCAGTCTCTCTGCGATGGAGATGTCGTCCTGAGGTCGGGTCTCAACAAATCATCACTTCTTCGACCTGACAAGTCAGGGAGTGATGGGGATTGCCGGAGGATTGGAGCGGATCTCCAGACCGAAGCTTTATACGATGATGGCAATCTCTGACGCATCAGTGCACAATTTTCACTGGGAGGATTACTTCCTCCAATTGCTGGTAGCTGAGACTAGCAAAATCAAGTATTCGCCGGAGGGTCAGGCAACATTCGAGGCCAAAATGCACTTTGGCACCAAGATCTCACTGATTTTGGAAACCCTGGATCTCGGGGACGTTGATCAGGCCCAGTCGCTCGAGATTCCAGCAAAGATTGATCTCTTCAGGGCTTACTCCGGTGATGCTGGCGCAAAGAGGAGACCGAAAACTCTGAAGAAGAAGGCTCAGGCTGGCACGACTAGAGGAGTCAAGGCTCAGGCGAGCAAATCTTCAGAGATTTCTATTCAGAAACCAGCAGAGGACAAACCCAAGCCTTCTAGACCCAAGCAACAGAAACTGAAATTTCTTTATTCAGGGTCAGCAGAGCGAGAGAAGAAACTCGTGGAAGAGAGAGTTGCTGAAGAAGCTGTTCAGTATGCAACTCCGGAGAAGGAACCAGCTCAGGCCGCTCTTGACATTGCTCCCATTACTTCTATTCCGAAAGTTGCATCCCCTGATCCTGATCAACTGATTCTCAACATCGCCTCATCCTATCAGAGTTTGGAGAAGGATCAGGATGAACCTGCTCAGGAAGGAGGAGTTGAGCAGGAGGCTGCTGAACCAGTTCAAGCTGTAGCCCCATGGCCATTCCCTGCGCCTGATGAGAACACATTGCCTGATTTCGAGATTGTGGCAAGGGGAACTGCTGTGGATATGGTGGAGAGGAGGTTTCCTGATCTCTCAGACGCTCAGAAGTAGGCAGTTGTGCAACTTCGCACTTACACCATGATCAGGAATGCCACTTGGCCTGAATTGAGTCAGCTCGGGGAGTTGAGAGGATGGGAGAAAATGGCTGAAACTGAAGCTACTATCTTTGATCACTTCAACGTGAATTCTTTACATCACCTGATCAAGATGGTAGACTTCATCAGAACTGTTAGACACATCTACCCTGAGCCAGAGCCTGAAAGAGTTGAGGAGGAGGAGGAGAAGGAAGAAGAGAAGGAAGAGATTGTGATTGCTGAAGACATTCAGCAAGGTGGCACTGAAGGAGTCAGTGCACCGGCCGATAAAGCAATCTTGGGACCCGAGACTGCGGAGGCTTCAGGAGAGGGTCCACCAGGTCTGATCCGAGTCAGAGGAAAATGGATCACCCCGAGGCACTATATGTTCAGAACTCCTCACGAGCTCTTGCCAATCTTCACAGAAGGGTAATCCTCATCGAGAGAAAAACTAGTAGGGTTGGTTCAAATTCTGAAGTGCTGAATAAGAAGATGAATAGACTAGATCGTGACCTGAATGAGATGGGGAGTGACGTGAATGCTGCCATTGATCTTCTTGGAGAAGTCAGAAATCAACACTCAGTAGATCTCACTGTTATCTCTGAGCAAGCAAAAGGGGCCATTCAAAGCTGCAATCAAATGGTCTCTAATGCGCAAACTCAGCAGGAGAACAAGCTTGCCACTTTTCTTGATCAACAACTGCCTGAAAGAATTGATCAATTGATTGATGAAAAGTTGGCCAAGCTGAAGGCTGAACTGAAGGATGAGCTGCTGAGTGAGATATCTGAACATGAGAAGGCTGAAATTGCTTCTGCCCTGAACAATCGGATGATGAGCTTTGAAGGACGGCTAAAAGATGAGCACAATTCAGCCGTCGACAAGCTAAGTGTTGGCCTGAGAGGGATGGCCGGGCAGATTGGGCAACTGCAGGGCAAGCAGACTGAGATGGACAGTCAGTTCACATTATTGGCGGAGTCAGTAAACGAGGTTATCAAATGAAACAATGACGATGATGCCAAAAAGGGGGAAGAAGGGAAGAAGCAAATTGCTACCACTGGTAAAGCTAAGAAGAAAATCTTCCCCCCTGAACTGAAAGCTACTGAAAGGAAGAGGACTAGATCCGCAGCTGCCATCGAAGCTGCTGAAGGTTCAGATCCGAAGAGATTAAGGCCCTCTGAAGATCCTGCTTTGGAACCTTTGTATAAGGAGATGGAGGAACAAATGCAACCTAGGTTGACCACTCAGAAGAAAATGGTGATGACTGAAGCAGAAAAGATAGCGAAGATGAAGGAGATTTCGCTCCTCAGTCAGATCCAA
>JAPKLY010000685.1:70234-168399 GCA_026898435.1 Prunella vulgaris
AATGAACCATTACTCCGAGACTACTTTAAGCCAAGAGTAAATGAGCATTATGATGGTATTGAGAGACCACCGATAGATGACGAGAAGTTTGAGCTTAACACTAATCTGTTGAAGTTATTAAAGGAGTCGCCTTTCGAAGGATCAAGTGATCGAGAAGGTCCCAATGCTCTGCGACACGATCAAATACAAAGGGATGTCAGATAATGAAAAGAAGCTTCGTTTCTTTAATTTTACCTTGACCGGTAGAGCCAAGACATGGATCAGATCAATGAATCCGAAAGCAGCCACATGGGAGGAGTTAAGTTCACAATATCTCAAGAAATTTTACCCTCCATCAAAAATTTTGAAGGCAAGGGAAGAGATAAAGACTTTTCGACAAAAGGCAAGAGAAACAATATTTGGTGCATGGGAGAGGTATCAAACCTTGTTGTTGGCTTGTCCTCAACATGGTTTGAAGGATAAAGACATACTTTTGACATTCACAATTGGATTGCATGAAGGAGACAAGAATTACTTGAATTCTTGTGCTGGGGGGTCGATTTGGACTAAGACCGTTCGCCAAGTGAACTAGATCATTGAGAATATAGCTGCGAATGATGCTTTTCAAAGAGATTCCAATAGTGGAACGGGTGATCGAGTTGCACTTCAAGAGAAAAGATTGACAAATGTGTGTAATTTGGTCTATGGAGGCCAAAACCAAAACCAAGCTCCAGCTCCTATTCAAGTGAATGTTGTCGAGAGTATTCCTCCTCCTACTACCGCTACCCAAGAAGAAGTGAGTTACATGGGATGGCCTCAATACAATAATTCTTTCCAAAATAATCAAAGGTCATATGTTGCTCAACCTTTTAGACAACAAGGAGGTCCGTATCCAAATCAAAGTAACCCTCCTTACAACCCGAATAGGAGGCATGAGAATTTTTCATATTCTAATCCTAAGGGGGGAATTCAATTGCCACCCGGGATTGATCCGGGATCTAAGCCACCTAATAATGAAGGGAAAGGGAGCATGGAGGATACTTTGACATTGATTTTGAAGAAGTTGGACAATTTTGAAGTGGAGTTTAGAAAGATGAATAGTGAAACAAACAAGAGAGTTGATGACTTGTATACTTCGCAAGGAAGTCAAATCAAGAGCTTGGAATATCAACTCGGGCAAATTGCTTCGTCTTTGAGTCCACAAATCAACAAGGTTAAGTTTCCTTCAACTACCGAAACTAATCCAAGAGAGCATATTAACGCCATTTCTACTTGTAATGAGTTGAAGAGTGAGGTGTTGAAAAGGAATGCTATGGAGAATTTTCATCTTGAATTGGTGGAGGAAGTTAAATGTGATAAGGGGAAAGAATTTTTTGTGAAGGGTGATGCGAAAGTAATGGGGGTAGTTGAGAGAATGGAGAAAAAGGATAGGAAAGTTGAAGGGGTAGAAAAATTAGGGGGTGAGGAAAGAAAGGTGGAAGAAGGGAAAGTGGAAAAAGATGTGAAGGTGGAAATTTCAAAAAGAGTGAAAGATAAGCTCGATGATAGATTTAAGAAGTTCTTTGAGATTTTCACAAAGCTATATTCAAAGATGCCTTTTCTAGAAGCTATTGAGGAATTGCCAAATTATACAAGGTTTTTGAGGGTTGTTATGGCAAGGAAGATGAAATCCAATGAACCGAAAATGGTCAAGCTTACTCATGGGAGTAGTGATTTGATACGAAAACATCTACCTAAAAAGCTTAGAGATCCGGGGAGTTTCATTTTGAGCTGCCAAATCAAAGGAAGTAAGAAGATGAAGGCCTTGTGTGATTTAGGTGCAAGTGTGAATATGATGCCACTTTCTATTGCTGAAAAGTTGGGCTTACATGAGTTGAGGCCAACAACAATTAATGTGCAATTGGCCGATGGTTCTAAAGTGAAGCCTAGAGGGGTGATAGAAGATGTGGTTGTTCATGTGGGGAAGTTTATTTATCCCGTTGATTTTGTTGTACTTGATATTGATGAAGATGTTCGAAATCCTATCATTTTTGGGAGACCTTTTCTTGCTACGTCGGATGCCTTGATTTATATCAAGCGAGGAGAGGTTACTCTTGGAATGAATGGTGAAAAAGCTACTTTTTCAATCCATGACAATTCCGAGAGTTCCCCGAAGAAGATTGAAGGAGAATTGAACAAAGTAATGCTAGATGGGATGGAAAGTGATGAAAAGGTAAAAGACAACATTCTTGATCTTAAGAGTGAATTTTGTGTTGATGATCTTTTCGAAAAGAAAAAAAAGGTGAATCAAGATAAGGGGGTAACGCAAGTGGTGAAGAAAGTGGTGAAGAAGGGATGTTTTTGGAGAAGGAAATTGAGTGATGTAAGTCACTCAACCCTTATTAATTTTGATGTGACTTGAGCTTTATAGCGTCCGGCTAGGGGACGTTAAATCCAAGCGCTAGGTGGGAGGCAACCCACCCTTATATCCTTTTTCGTATCCTTTATCATTTGTGTTAATTGGTTTTGCTTTTTAATTTTAGGGGTAGAAGCATGAATGCCATTTTTAGCTCATGATTTTGTGCTTTGATTGCTCTTTGTGGATTTTGTGCTATTATGTGTAAGAATAGATTTGAGGAGCATATTTTGCTTAATGTTTTGAGATATTCTTGTTTTAGGAGTTGATATGTAGTGTGCATGGTTTATTGAGCTTGAGTTTCTTGATTAATCACTCTTTCCAAACTTTATTAGGATTCTTGATCTGAAAAAGTTTGGGGGGGGGTGTGATTCGTGATTAATTTTTCGATTAATTGCTCATTTTCATGATTAATTTGATGATGTTCAATGACCATTTATGTTACATGAGGAGTTTTAAGTTGTGTTGTGTAGGAAAATGGAAGAAAAATGGTTTGAAAAAGGTGTAAAGAGATGAAAATTCGAAGTGGTGCAAAAAGGCTTGGATTCGTGCACCCACAGGCCAGGATACGTGCACCCAGAAGCTTCGGATCGTGCGTCGGCTCACTGGTTCGGGCGACAGCGGTTCGCACGAGTTCGGTTTGTGTGATGGCTTGCTGGTACGAGCGACAATGGTCCACACGAATGCTCGCACGAGTGCGGTTCGTGTGGCCATAGGCATGGGTTCGTGTGGCGCCTTGCTGAGTCCGAATTTGACCAAATTTTGGTCCAACTTTGACTACACTTCCCTAGGTTTTTCCACTAACTCTTTGTCCTCATTTTCCACTTATTCCACACACAAACACACACTTCTCTCTTCACTCTTGCACTCCATATTCTCTCAAAACCAAGAAGGAGAAAGTTGGAGAAAATTTCCATATCTCAATCTCTACAATTTTTCTCATCAATTCCTTCCAAAGGTATGTTCTTTTAATTCTCCTCATTCTATTTCTTGCAATTTTATTGAAATTCCATGGTAGCATTGTCTAGAATGAGAAATTCAATTTTTAGAGATTCTTGAGCTTAAATTGGGGATTTTTTATTTTAGCTTAATTTTGAGCAATTGTTGATGAAATAATGCTACATTGTTGATAGGTAATCCATGGGGAACCCAATTGCATGCTAATTTTGTGAATTTTGGACTTAATTGATGATTGAATTTTTGAGTGTAGGCATAGTGACTAATTTTTGGGATTTTTATGCTAAAATTTAATTGTCAAGATATTGTTGTGCTATTTGTCAATGAGCATGAGTATATTGATGCTAGGTTGAGTTAATGATGTTGATTCACCTATGATTTTTGCTTATTTGTGGTTTCATTGATATATTACATTGGCATGACTATAAGTTGCACGATTCCTTTGATTCTAGAATTAAACTCATTATGGTCAATCTATTCTACTTAGTGAATGTAGTTGATAATGAATTGAGTGTATTGTTCTTCCCTTGCTCATGTATTTAATTTTTCTAGAAGTGTGTTGATTGAGCTTATTTTTCATATATCATGCTTTGAGCTTATTTCTTGTAGGATATGTCTAAGAGAGGCAAAGGTAAGAGCAAGGCTTCGAGCTCAAAACCTAATAAAGGATGGAATGATCCAATATGTGAAGAAGAGTGTCTAAAAGAGTGTGGAGAATCACCTACCCACTATGGATTGTTCTTTGAGGAGAAAATGAGCTACTTTTTGAAATTTGCTCAAGTCTGTGGTATTGATTTCCAAGCGGGGAGATATTATGATAGGAATTCCTTGGAATAGTGTAACTTTGGGAATGACATTGAAGATTTGTTTGCTAATATCGGATGGAGCGGATTGCTTAATCTTCAATATTTCAACTCATGCAAGGAGCTAAACATTGAATTCTTGAGCACACTTGAAGTGAGAGAAGTGGATGGAGTTCTGATTCGAGCAAGATTTTGGATAAAGAATGAGAGCTATGTCATGACAACAAATCAAATCAATGAGATTTTCGGGTGTGAAGAAAATGTTGAGAAAGGAAATTTCTATGCATGGGAAAAGTTTACTAGAGCTCAAGAAATATGGAGAAGGATTAGTGATGATGAGAACTTCAATCCTCAATTTTCTAAGTCCTCTAGTCTTGTTAATCCTATCTTGTATTGTGCTCACCGTATAATAGCAAGCACTGTCTTTGCAAGAATCGAGCCGAACAGGGTGAGAAGTGATGACTTGTATATCTTGCATTCAATGCTCACTTCTAAAAAGGCGAACTTCGGGGCCTATCTTTTGAAGAATCTTAGTCAACAAAATGTGCGGACTAATTGTGCTTATGGAGGACTAATTGCATTTATTGTTCAAAGGGCTAGTCCTTCACCCGAAAGGGAAGGTGCAATGGGCGCATTGATTGATGTTGCACATTTGATAAGGTCTAAGAAGTTTAAGAGGAAGTTGAAAGTTGTTTGTGTTGTAGGGCGGAATATTCATGACCTCTTTCCCTTACTTGAGTATGAGCTAATCACCATCAAGAAGAATGAGAATTTGAAGCTCGATACACCCGAACACATTCACTTTAAGGAACAATTTCATCAAAGGATGAACAAAAGAGCAAGGGGTGCTTCAAGTTCTCAAGCACGAGAAGAAGAACAAGTTGGGGAGGAAGAGCATATGCAAGAGGAAAACCCTTTCGAGCAAGAAGGATTTCGTGTGTTTGAAGGGTTGACGTTTAATGAATGGGGGCATGAAGTTCAATCTTTGAGGATTTATGTGGGTGACCTTAAGAATGAGTATTCTTGTCTTCGTTCCTATGTCACGAGGCTCACTGACAATTATCATTCCCTCAACACTACTGTGGACTCCGTAAATAGGACCGTGAACACTATGAGCAATAACATGAACACCATGGGAACGAACATTGAGGAGATTTTGGAGGCACAACGAGCTATGATGCGGTGGCATATTGGTGAAGGGCATTTCACTTACCCACCGATGGACCCCCCTTTGTGAAGTGACGATTTATATCTAACTTCATAAGGACGGATAACTGATTTTCTTCTCCTTATCATGCCTTCTATCTCGTATTTTTTTAGGATTTGAATTTTGGTTTGTAATGATTTTACTTGATGATGGTGGTACTTCTTTTTAGGTAGCTTAGTTCTCTTGGTATTTGTTCTTGTGATGGATTATTGATGAATTTGATCTTAGGATTTATGATGCTTTTATTGAGTGTGCTTAATTCGTATGCATTGCTTGATATTGTCTTCACCTCTTTGCCAAACTTTTTAGACCTATGGTCCAAAAAAGTTTGGGGGGGTGTGATCGTTTTGTCATTCTCTTCGCAATGCTATTCTTATATTGATGTTAGTGCTTCTATGATGTTTTTAGACCATATGCTTATAATGTGCCTTGTTTTGCTTGTTGATTGATTGCCATATTGTTGCTAGTTTAGAGTAGTGTGGCATGAGATATGTTTATGATTGTGTGGATGAGTTGAAAGTTCATGTTGGATGTAGTAGAGTTATGGCTTGATTCCTATCTTGTCTTTTATGCTATGGATTTGATGATACTTGAGATTTTGATGATATGAACATTTTTTTTATGAGATGAGCCATGATCACCCTATACCCGTGATGTTTTGAGCCATTTATGCCCGTTTCAATCTTAAACGGATGATATTCTTTGATGTGAGTTCCACACATGTACATTTTACTCTAGAACTTAGCTTTAGTCTTGTTTGAGGCTACATTAGACATTGAATTCACATGATATGATTTGAGGCCATTTTTTATCTAAATTGAGCTACTTTGTCCTATGAGCCTACCTTGATATTATTATCCATTGCTTACCATTTTGTGCCTTTAGACCTTTCTTTTGGCTAACCACACTTTAAGCCATTTTCCTTCCTTTTTTGAACTCTCTTGTCCCTATGATTAGTAGAGTGAAAAGAAGGAAGGAAGATTGGTGATATGATGAAGAATACGGTGGCCTAAAGTGGAAGATAGGAAGAATTTTATGCATGGATTGAAAATTTGTGAAAAAAGGCAAGTGCTAGTAAAGCATGAGAAAAAGTTGACTTTTGTTGAAATTATGGTCAAGTTGACCTTTGTTGTGAGTTTGGCTAATGTTGCAAAGAAGGGAAGAATGATCTTGAAAGTGTGATTTTGAAGAGCATGAAGAATGTGCACAATTGCATGAAGATGTGAATGACTATTACTTGATTCCTTCTATGCTTTACTAATCATACTTAGTCACTCTAATCCATATCTATCCTTCCCTACCAAAGAACCAACATTACAACCTTATGAAAGTCCTCAATGATGTGTGAATGATTTGTCATTTTAAGTGGTGGAGAATTTGAGACTTGAGCCAAGCTTATGGTAGTTTTTGTATCATTGTGTGAAGATTGAGAGAACCTCAAACACTTGAGAGATGAGTTATACACTTCTTTGTGAGGATCATGACTTGTTGATTTGACAATTTGTTCATTGATTCGATTTTAATTGTTGATTTGATGAAATTGCATTTTAGACTTGTTTGATATTTAGCTATGATTCTATGGCATTTGATTGTGTGCTTGATGCTTCAAACATACAATTATTCCCCTATCTTATCGCTTCGTTGCTCGAGGTCGAGCAACAATCTAGTTTGGGGGTGTGATTAGGGTCATAATTGCATGTTTTTGTATCTATTTCTATATGGTTTTGATGTACTTATGTTCATATTTGACCCTAATTTGGTATAAATTGTTCTATTAACCATTTTGTGGCAAGAAAATATGTTTTGTAGTGAAAACGAGCAAAAACCGGCAAGAGACGAGCAAGTTCGTAAAAGTTCAGAAAATGTGAGTTGATCTAATGAGGACAAATGATATACCATGTCGAAGAGTTCGAAGAGAGGGTCGCAACGGAAAAAGAATCGAGTCAATCGGAGCTCTAGAACTCAAGATATGAAGAAAATGAGAAAGTCGAGGATCGATCTGACAAGTCGAGGCCGAGCTCGAGCGCAGCCAGGCCAGACTCGTGCGACCCCGAGCCGCAATCATGTGACGAACCTCTGGTTCGGGCGACAACAAACCGCAAGAGTGCTCACACGAGCCAGACTCGTGCGGCCACATGCTTGGACTCGTGCGATGGTTCGGCAAGCCACATTTTCAGGGGTATTCTCGTCTTTTTGCCCGTTTAATGAGGGGCATATTGGACCAAGCATTGTGGGCACTATAAATACTCTAAAGATCAGATTCTCAAGGATCTAAGTCATAATCCAAGTCACATTAGTTCATAATCATAGTGAGATTCTTAGATTAGAGAGAGAGAGGTAGTTACTTGGTGGTTTCTTAAGATTTCTTCTCACAAATTCTTAGATAACTTTTGATCTACCGCTTTGATCGTTGATCTGTTAATTCCTGCATTCTAGTCTCGTCTAAGGCTACATTCTCACCGATTGAATTTCAATTTCCGTTGTCGGATTTCAAGTTAGCATTTTAGAGGTAAATTGTATCTTTCCAATTATCATTGTAATAGGTAAATCTCTTTACATTTCTTGCTTAATGATGATTGTTCCTAGTTTAATTATTCTAATGTTTACTCAATTAGCCATGAGCTAATTCCTTCATGTGTTAGTGTATGATGCCTATGGAGTAGTGTAGTGATATGTTGATCTTTTGAATGCTTTGAGTTGTTGTATGATCAATTCTCTACATTGATGGATTGAATGAATGCTTGCATGTGTAGATGACAATTAGGGCCATTAGGGAGTTAGTCTCTTGCGAAAGTAGAGCTTATTTCCTAAATTCTCTTATATTAAGGCCAATGCATATCAAGTGTTTGATAAAATTCCTAAGATAGTGAGAATTATCTTTAGTGAATTAGATGAACAATTAGAGGCTTTGATATGTTATTAGGGAAACCTTTTGCATGTTAGAGTGGCTTGCCCATTGATTATGCACAATCTTATTGCATGATAAAGTGATACTTCACTACATGAAACATAGGATAGTACACTAGCACATACTCTTCACATTTGCTCACTTTGCAAACACAAGGTGATAGGTAGTTTACTCTTTTGACGCATTAGTAGACGATAGAAACCTTTCTCCTTTATTGCTTTGTTAGCTAGCCAATTGAAACAATGAATTTTCCTTACAAGTCCCAGTCTCCTTTGGGTTCGATATATTTTAAAACTTGGTCAAGCTTACCACGCTCATAGCGAACACATACACTTGCGTGAGGACTTATTTACACCGAACAATACCTATATGGTCTACCTGGACTAGATCTTTGTTTCTGAAAACTACATCAGCATGGAATCCTCAACTAAGCGCCTTGAGGCTAGTCTTCCTGAGTTCTCTATTACTAACTATGATTATTGGAAGTTCAAGTACCTCGCCCATCATTATGCTATTCATGGTCAGATGCCCTTGGTGATTGAGAAAAGACCTATCAAGTTCATGACGGATCGATAAGCATCATGGCTAGTTGTAGGATCAGTACTAGTTCCAGTTTCGGGGGTTGTAGAATAACTACTTCTTTTACAGTAAAGTGGAGCCTCCGGAGGTATGGTGGCTTTTACCCTATTGCTAGCATTAACACTACCCACCGCCAGGAGCCGAGCCAGTGGAGAGGTCCCCACTTACATCTGATCAGATTAAGCAAATCGGACTAGATATTATTGCTAAGAACATTATACTCCACACTATTCCTTACGAGGATTCAGTACTACTCATGCATCTGAAGATTGCCAAAAGAGATTTGGGATACTCTGGCAGAGATGAGTGAGGGATCTGAGAAGATTAAAGAAAACAAGAAGGATATAGCCATTCAGAAGTTCGAGAGTTTCAGGATGCTAGATAAAGAGATGATTGATTTGATGGAGTCTCATTTTCTCAAGCTGATGAACAAACTGGCAACCCTCGGGGAAGAGATTCCCAAGAGGGAGGTGTCCTAAAAAATCCTGAACTGTCTCCCTGAAAGATGGGACATAGGAGTTATTATGTTAAAACACTCAGGATCTCACAAGCGTCTCCGCTACTCATCTTTTCTCATAGCTAAAGTCTCTCAAATTCAAGCTCAAAAAGAGGAAGAAGAAAACTGAGGCTAGTGAGGAAGCGAGTGAAAAGATGACGCTTGAGAAGGGAAAGAGCTTAGCTCTTAAAGCCACTCCTGAGCCTGAGGCTGGATCCAAGTCCCTGAGAGAGTTGAGCAAGGATGAGTTGACTGAGTAATACAGCCTGATAGCCCGGAGGTTCGAGAAGTTCAACTCACATTTTGGCAGGTATAAAAAGTTTTACAACGCAAACAGGGACAAGAGGAGATACTCCAGCCCTAGGAGGTCAAGCCCCATGAGGGAGGAAAGAAGGGGCTCTAATGCCAGGAGAGAACTTGATATTCCTGAGCGCCGGAGAGAGGAAAGAAGCTCATGAAGAAGAGATGAACAGGATCCCAGAAGATCCAGCTCCAGACCTGAAAGGAGTTTAGGGAGAAGGAGGGAACCTAGAGGCCAAAGGTACACTGACAAATTGGGTGTTAATGATGTAGATATGTGCTACCACTGCAAGAAGACCAGACATTATCAGTATGATTGTCTGGAGCTCAGTGCTCGTGAGTGATAAGACAGAAGAGCAAAAAGAGATATGAGGGCATCAAATCACAAAGCTATGGTTGCTGAGGAATCCTTAGAATTCGATGGTCCTGGACGCTGATTTCCTGACCTCTTCTCAAACGAGGAATATGATGACATCTGTCTCATGGCAGATGATGAGGTATGTTCTTCTGCCTCTTTTCCTGAACACGCACCTGAGCCCAGGTCAGACTTAAAAAGAGAACTTGACCTTTAGTTCTCTTTAGAACAATTGATGGCCGACTTCTCTAGGCTGCAGGAGACTCACGTTCACACAGTGCAGTAGAATGCACAACTGAGTGCTGTGAATGCTCGTCTCGCTGCGATAGTCAAAGTTTAGGATACTGATGATGCTCTGATGTCGATGAGACTGAATGAAGAACTCTTAAGAATTCGAAATGAATTTGAAAGAGTTCAGAGTGAAGTTGAACGAGAAAGAGCTCTTAGTACTACCCTTACTGAGAATTTGGCAAAGTGGGATTTTGAGCTGCTCGCACTTCAGGATGCACGTAACATTCGCTTCACTGAGCTCGATTACCTAAGAAAAAAGAATGAGTACCAGTCAGAGAAACTAGAGAATTTACACCAATCAGCCTAAGAGGTTAATAGGATCAGTGTCGTCTCTCAAAGAACTGACGGTGCTAAAGTAGGGTTGGGCTACAACCCAGAGAATTCTCAGGGCCAATTAGGATCTGCTTCAAGAAGAAGATCCCAAATGGTGTTTGTCCCTGCCCAGTCTAACGACAAAGACAAATGTATTGCTCATCAGGCCAGTGACTCATGGAATGGAAAACAGTCCACTGAACCCGTCAGGCAACTGACTGGGAAATCTAGGCCAAAACCTAAGGAAAATGCTCAGGCTTCCCAAGGCGCCGAAGAATTCAGGACAGAGTAAACCTCAGGCTCAGCCTAGGAACACTCAGGTTCGAAGGCCTCAGGCGGGGCGCAGGGTCTATCATGAGCGTCCAACTCCTAAAAAGAGGAGGACAAACCAGGTAGCTCTAGAAGGGTGATGTAATGCTGATTCTGGTAACACTCAGATCCGACCTCAGGTGCCTAGAGGTCAGAGACGAGTGGTCCCTTGCCAGCAAACACTTAGGCACATTGCACTCAGGCCAAAGAGGAACCGGAGGCTAGCCCCTAAGAAGAAATCCAAGGCCTCCCTACCTGAGGCTGACACCCTTGCACCCTCGACTTCTAAGGCACCAAGGAAGAAGAGAATGGTGTATGTAGATGTTTCAGGGAGACAAATCTACACCTCTGATGCTATCAGGGTGGTAAGACAAATTTGGATTCCAAAGTGTACAGCTGACAACATAGGACCCAATACAAGATGGGTACCTGAAGCCTGATTCTTTTCAGGTTGCTGCGGGCTGCAAAAAGAAGAAGGAGGATCCGAAGGAGGAAGCCTGGTATCTGGACTTAGGGTGTTCAAGGCATATGACCGGTTTTTGAGATTTCCTTCAGGACTACACAACTCAGGAAGGCCCGCAGGTTACCCTTGGTGACAACTCTAATGTTTTCACTACAGGGTTTGATACTCTTGTTATAGACTCAGTCGTGTGCTTAATGTATCTTATGTTGAAGGCCTTAGACATAATCTGCACTCTGTTAGTCAATTATGTGACAGGGGATATAGTGTAGAATTCACATCTAACATATTTCTCGTTAAGGATAAATCTACACTGCAGGTTTTAATTTTAGGATCAGGAGAGACAATATATATTTTGCTGACTTTAAGAGCAGCTCTATTGAAACCTGCTTAATTGCTAAAAGTTTTTCGGAACTCAGTTGGTTATGGCATAAGCGCATGAACCACCTGAACTTCAACATTATTAACAAATTTTCTCGACTTTCTCTTGTAGAAAATCTTCTGAATGAAGTTTTTAGCAAGGATCATGTGTGCAGAGCATGTCAGAAAGGCAAGCAAACAAAAGCTTCATTTAAGAAGAAAAATGCTTTCTCAACTGACAGAGTGCTTCAGCTCCTTCACATGGATTTCTTTGACCCGATTACTCCTGTCAGCATTAACGGTAGAAAATATACCCGTGTTGTAATTGATGATTATTCCAGGTATACACGGGTGATTTTCTTATTGAACAAGAAGGAGACTCAGGTGAAGCTTCCTGAGCTACTCAGTAAACTGAGTACTGAACAGGATCAGAGAATTGTCAATATTAGACCAGATCGTGGAACCGAATTTATTAACTCTTATATATCTAATTTTTGTGCTGAAGATGGGATTGCTCTTGAGACTTCTGACGCTAGAACTCCTCAGCAGAATGGAGTTTCTGAAAGAAGGAATCGTACCCTGAATGAAGCTGCCAGGATGATGTTGGCGGAGTCAGGACTGCCCAAGAAGTACTGGGCTGAGGTGATCAACATTGTTTGTTATGCTCAGAATCGCTCCATGCTAAACAAACAATATGCTCAGACACCATATGAAACGTGGAACAAGAGGAAGCCTCGCATCTCTTATTTCCATATCTTTAGTTGTAAGTGTTTCATTCTGAACAACAGAAAAGACCAGCTAAAGGCTTTTGATAGCAAATCTGACGTGGGAATATTCTTAGGATATTCCTCAGTTAGTAAAGCTTTCAGGGTCAACAACTGTCGGACTCTTATTGTGGAGGAAACACCTCATGTCGTATTTGATGAATCTGCATCAGTGCATTGGAAGTAGGTTCCTAGTCCTAAGAGTGAGGGGGTCACCAAGAGGATGGCAAGATTAAGCCTGAAGAAGAATCCTGAACTAAAGATCAAACTCTTACATGCTCCCATGGGATAGGATGATGATAATGAGGATCAGGACGGTGCTAAGGACAACCTTCAGGAAATCATTGCCGCATAACGTGTTGAGTCTTAGACGGAGGCATAGACTCAATAAGAGGTAAGGACTTTTGGTGATGATGCATCTACACCTGAGACAGTTACTGAGTCCAACTCCGTAGGGGGAATCAATGTCCCTGATGTTGAGCAAATGTCAGGAAGTGATTCAGTCTTCCCTTCTCTTGTTCGCTTTCCTGAATTTATGCCCTTGTTAGATACTGACATTTAAGGATCAGACGAGGGAACTTCAGAAGCTGCTCCAAAAACTGCTTCAGGCCAAAGAACATGGCTATCAGATCACTCAGTAGAGGATATCATAGGAGATATCACTGAGGTAGTCGGGACCAGAAGGTTCCACGGCAAGAGTGCTTTGTTCTGCTACTTCCTGTCTGATCAGGAGCCCAAGAACATTGAAGACGCTCTTGCTGAGTCCAACTGGATCTTAGCCATGCAGGAGGAACTCAATCAATTTGAGCGGAATCAGGTTTGGAAGTTAGTTGATAGACCTAGGCATCAAAATTTCATTGGCATCAAATGGGTCTTCAAGAATAAGAGAGATGAGAAGAACGTTGTTGTCAGGAACAAGGCTAGACTGGTGGCTAAGGGTTACTCTCAGGCTGAAGGAATAGATTATGATGAGACCTTCACCCCAGTAGCACGATTCGAAGCAATCAGGTTGTTTCTGGCTTATGCAACTATTAATGAGATCTTCGCAAAACAAATTTATATGTGGCTTTTGAATTGGATTTCACTAACAGTGCATCGAATCAAGCTTACTAGAATTGCTAATTGTAAATTCTGGAAAGATTCTGGCAGAACTTTGCTAAGGCAGCGAAAACTTGTTTCATTTATGAAAAAATGGCCTATTTATAGGCAAATATACAAGCAGGTGGTGGCAGGGACCTTGCCACGCTTTAAAGGAAGCTTACACGTGTCCCTTACGTGTTAAATGAGATAAATAAAACAAGAAGTTGGCTAAAAATGGTGAAGATATTGTTCTGGCGATTAGGTATGAAAGTGGCGAGCAGCTGGTTATAAGCATCATTGGAGGCGAGCAGCAGGTTGGGCGAGCAGGTGAATTACTCGCCTCCACCATGAATCGTATCACCTGCTCGCCACCTATAGGCTATAAGGTGGCAAGCAGCTCATTGAGCGAGCAGGTGCAGCTGCTCGCCCCCTTCCAATTTGTACAGCTGCTCTCCTATTTCTTGCTATTCATGTGATTCTTTCATCTTCTTTGTTTATTTCCACTTGATCCAGCTGTATCTAGGCTTCATTATTATGATCTTCTTGCATTGGATTAGTTCTCTTGGGACACATCATCCAGGATTTTGTTAATTACTTCCTCGAACATTCGGATTAACTTATTTCATCAATAGTTGCCCCTAGCTTGATGTTTGTTTAAACCATCAGGGGGATAACAATTATCAAGCTATCTGAATTTTATAGGAGTCCTTCGTTGCTGGGAAGTAATATCAATCTTGATTTAACCTGCGAACATTTGGATTATGGATATACTGAAAGATTCACTTGGCCTCATTAAAAATCTAGCCGTAAACCACCCTTGTGTATAAATCGGTCATAGGAAAAAAGAGTTACCAAGGTGCTCTTTCAAATACCCATGCCCAAATGATGTTGAATATCCAAAACCGGGTTGCCATATGTTGAAATGGCTGAAATTGGCGATCAGCTACAAGAATTAAGATGAGGCGAGCAGGTCATGAAGTGAGTGAGCGAGCATGTAATAGGTATGGAATATGAACAGTCGCCTTATTCCGCGTGCAACTTTTTAAACCTTTTGAAAATTTGCATTTTGACCCCCAAAAATTGTAAATAAGGGCCTGCCCCCAATCTTTATAAATACGTGATTCATTCCATTTCATCGTCTCTTTCCTTTCGCATACTAATCTGAGAGATTTCTGGCAATTGTTCATTGCATTCTTCTCTATGCAAATCGCTCATCAAGGTAGACTACCAGTTCTTCTTCTTCTTTTCTTTCTCTTTTCTGGTTTTCAATCGAACTCTTCATACTTCCCTGGAAATCGTCATGCCCGATTCTTCATTAGAATTTATCGGGTTTTTTGAGGGTGTTCATCGTTGAAAACCGATTCTGGGATTGGTTGCTTTAGTTTTAGGGTTTAATCCATTTTTTTCCTCTGCGTACTTTGCCTTTCCCCAGAATTTTCTAGTTATTTGGAGCTTTTCGTCGGAAAAAATGACCGACTCTTCATCTTCCGGTGATATACCGCCGCGCAATCCAGAAAAAAAAACCGATGGTTGAATCCACATTGCACGATTTGTGGGATTACTCCAATTTGGCTGGAAATCGAGGCACTGAAAGGCTGGTAATCAAAACGAAATCCCGAAATTTGGATGGTTCCGTTCATGAGAGGAAGCGAGCAGCTAAAATTGATGCTGAAAGAGCTGCTCGTCTCCATGATGAAGCTCAAGGAGCTGCGTGCCGCTCTTCTGGGCGAGCTGCTTACCTCTATGGAGAAGCTGCTGTTTGCCGTCCCGATGAAGAACAAGGAGCTGCTCGCCTCCCCTCTTAGGGTGCTGTTTGTCGCCCAATTGAAGGAGCTGCTCACCACCAGGAGCGAGCAGGTGCAGTTGCTCACTCCCTTACCCAAGGAGCTGGTCGTCGGCTCAAGCAAAGAGCTGATCGCCCCACTGGTAGAGGAGCTGCTCGCTCTGGGCGAGCAGGTGAAGCTGCTCACCACCAGCCTTCCAAGAGAGATTTATGAGCCGCTCGTCGTGCACAGATTACCCGTCCTGACCAAATTGCTCATTCTCCTCCAATGAAAAGAAGATTGTTGATAATTGATGAAGAAACCGATGATGAGGAGACCGAGTTGGATGTTCATTCAGTTTGCCATGACGTGTTTTGGACGAGTTCAGAGTCTTCTGGACCCGATGCCGAAGATGTTAGTACTGTTCGAGAGGTCCCAGAAGCCCGAGATCAGACCGCCAATGTTCCTGAGGTGGTGAACCTTCGTGGGGGCGATACCGACTCCGATCTTGGAGAAGGTTTTTGAGTAGGGGAATGAGCCGAGACAAGCCGACATTTGGAAGATGTTGGCCCAGACTTACCAATCTCCAACACAGTTACTCGAAGAGACGATACCTGAGGGAGTCGTTCAGAAGTTGGATTGGCTGGTCTACATTGAGCAATATCGAGACCAATTCATCCATCCTCGACTTCATCCCGTTCCATATGCCGAGATGAGGTATAAGGCTACTAAACTTCACGGCCTATTGTTGGAAGATGACTTGACAACTATTCCGAACGAGTATCGGATCCCGCTTGACATCCACATGCATGTCCCACGTGATTACGAACTAGCTGACCTGCCGCCACTTGGTTGTACTACAATAAAACTTGATATCCTTGAGGCTGGATTACCACTTCTGTTACATCCGGTGATAGGTCAGTTTCTGATGGATGTTAACTTAGCAATCACTCAGATTACACCAAACGGGTGGAAGAATCTGCTAAGTTATGTGACCGTGATAGAATTAGAAGGGTATCCCATTCGGCTGACGGCCCCTGAGATTCATTACTCGATGATGATCTCGGAATGTAAAGAGGAGGGTAATGGCTAATATTATCTGAAAGCCCGAGTTGGAATGAAGATTGTGGAAGGCATCCCGAACAAAGTGAAACGATGTAAGTATTCGATTAAGATGACCTCCCGTTGTCTTTGATCTATCCGTCTTCTAACAATTTATTCTTTTTTATTATAGATCAAGGGGTCACCGTTACCATTCCACCAGGGTTCAACACCTTCTGTCAAAGAGTGATGGATCTTGGCACCGGTTTAAACAAGCGCAAAACGGACCCACCCTCCACTACGGTGGTCCTGCGTAAGAAGAGAGCTACTCAAGCCGCGGCACCACCTGCACCGACTCCTGCCCCCTCCGCTCCTGCTGCTCTTGTCGCTCGAAAGAGCCCACCGAAGAAGTCAAAGCAGCCAAGGAAGGATGGTGGTTCTTCTACCAGTGATGAGGCTGGCCAACCGAAGAAGAAAAGTAAGACCGGGTCATCAGGGTGGTCTAGTCGACACGCTCCCGTATCGATCCATTGATCCTCGGGGTTCAACCCCTTCTTCTCCTCGTGAGCCCGGCTTCCACCTAGATGACACATATCTCGGATGGGACTATGAGCGGAAAGAGACATAAATCTTTTGCTTCTCTAATCATTCTGCGCTTGTATAAACGACTTGTCGCTTAATTAAGCAATTATTATTCTTTTGCAGATATCACCCGGGCGATCATCCTTTCCACTGCGATGCCCTCTACCAAATCGCTTGCTCATTAGTCCTGAGACACTTTGGGGACATTAAGGATGGTGAGGTGCAGAGGGCATCCGAGTTCGTTTCACAATCGTGGAGTGCGATGAACGATAAGATCATCCACGAGCAAACACTCAGCGATAATGTGCTCCTGGGCAATATGTTCACCAGCTCTACCTCAATCGTCTTCCAGTGAATAATGGATCAGGCGGTGGAGATGGGGAGAATTGCCCGTCAACTCCGTTAAGCGAATGAGGAGCAGCTGAAGGTGATCAAAGCCAGTGAGGATGAGCTGAAGTAGGCAACTCTTAAGATTAAGAGTACTCTGGACAGTTAAAGCAAGCAAGAAACTTTAGTACACCAACCGCAACCTTGAGGAGCAGTTAAAGGTGGCCACTAAAGGGATTTCTCATCTCAATACTGAGAGGGCTCAAGAGCGCCAAGAGTATACTGATACAGTGGAGCGGGTTCTTGAGCTTGAGAGAGAGAAAGCCAAGCTTCAGCTGAGGTGGAGTGTTTGTACACCGAGGGCGATGTGTTGGAGCAGGTACGTGATGCATCTAACTTTGGATATATCTGCTCCTACAGCGAGTGCATCCGGATTGTCCATCAGGCCGAGGAATGATGGCTGAAGACCTTCGATTTGATGAAGAAGGAGTTTTTGGATTCTGTCAGAGCTAATCCACCAAAAAGTCACAACCTCTCCCTCTGGCCGACTTGGCATGATTTGGGATTTATTTGGGGGTTTTGGGAGAATGTTATACTATCATTGAGCCCCCAATGCAGCCCGCTCCGGATGTCTCGTCTGTTGATGTGATTGCTGAAGCTCCCGTATCTGCCTCAAGAGTTGACGATGCTGCTGAAGCCTCTCCTGAAGAGGGTCATCAAGAGCGGGAGAATGAGATTGCGTTGTCATACATCCAGACCCCTCCGAGCAACGAGGTGACACCTCCTGAGGCTCAACCAACTGATGTTGCTACTGCTGATGCCCCTATTGTTGATTAGGGCTTCTTTTGTTTGCCTGGTGCCTTATTTGTTTTTTGCACCGATTTTGCTTTCTTTTGTTTTTTATCATAGCATGTTTTTTATTTTTATTCGGTTGTTGTCAAACTTTTTTAAGGAATGAAATGCTATTCCCGTCTATCTGCGTATATTGCTTGTTCTTTTTGTATGGTGCTCGTATCGCTTTACTTTTTAGCATTCACGAAATAGCCTATTGAGCTGTAACGAGTAGTCACTCTTACGTCGGGCGCCAATATGGGAATGTTTATTATGCTATCCTTTAGGAGCGTGTGTTACGCTACCATTGGATGAGCGTTTAAAGCATTATCCCGAGTTTCTAGGGAGCGTTTATTACGCTATCCTTGGGAGCGTGTACTACGTCCATTAGGATGAGCGTTTTATACACTGTTCCGGCCCATAAATGTGGACTTTTTTGATCGTCATGCTCGATTCTTGTTCAAGATGTGTCAGGTGTCTAGCACCGTAACGTATCCTCTCAAGAAGTGCATATTTCAAGATGCTTTGCTCTTGTTTAGGACAAGTTTGGTCTCTGACACCATTATGAGCTGTACAAGGAGCGTACTCTACGTAGAGCGCATTTGACCAGAAAAGTCACGTTTCAAGCAATTTCAGATAGACTGCAACCTTTTAAAAAAACTATCTTTCACATTTCATTTGCCGTTGACATAACCAAATGTACATCATACATCCATTATCAATTTTTTTTCAAATGGGCAGCATTCCATGTGTTTGAGGAAGACATCCCGTCCAGGTCTTCCAAATCGCAAGTTATGTTTGACCAACTTCACGAGATACGAAATGGTCAGTCCCATCTAGGTCCGAAAGTTTTCGGTGGAGTGGATAGGATTTTTCTTAACACCAGATCGCCTTCTTGGAAACTTCTCTTTTTGACTTGCAAATTGTAGTACCGGGTAGCGTATTGTTTGTATGTTGAATTTCGTAATTCTGCCGCAACTCACCTTTCTTCAAGGAAGTCTTTTTCAATCGTGATGGCTTCGCCATTTTCTTCCTCGTCATACATACAAACACGCCATGTGGGATTTTGCAGCTCGACTGGTATCATTATTTCGGTTCTGTACACCATTGACAATGGGGTTTCTCCAGTGCTTGTTCTGAATGATGTTCAATATGACCACAATACTTCCGGGAGTTCTTCTGACCAGCTTCCTTTCTTTTCCGTCAATCGGAGCTTCAACATTTTACTTGATGATTTTATTGATCGCTTCGACCTGACCGTTTGATTGTGGATGATAGGGCGAGTAATACTTTTTTTATTTTCTAAGTATCACAAAACTCTCGAATCTTCTCTCCATAGAATTGTAGCCCGTTGTCTATTACTATTGATCGAGGTATACCAAAACTGCAGATCAAGTTTTTCCAGATGAAGTTGATCATCTTCATCTTTTCCAGATGAAGTCTTGTGTCACTAGCGATTCAGCTTCTGCCCATTTATTATAATAATTCACGGTGACCACTGCAAACCTCATATTTCCTTTCCCAGGTGGGAACAGTCTGATGATGTCGATGCCCCATTTAGCAAATGGCCATGAACTGTATACCACCTTCATCTCTTGTGGAGGAATGTTTATGCTAGGAGCGAACATCTTACATTTGAGACATTTTTTCGCAAACGAGATTGCATCTTCTTTCAAGATACGCCAGTAGTATCCTTGCCTCATAGTTTTGTGCGTTAATGCTCATCCTGCAGCATGGCTTCCGCATATGCCTTCGTGGATTTCCTCAAGAATTTTCAATCCCTGCTTCTGTGATACACATTTGAGTAGGGGTGATGAAAATCCTCTTTTGTATAGTTGGCCGTCGATCATTACGTAACGAGCTGCCTATTTAACCAGTCGAACTGCTACCCAAGAGTCTTCAGGCTGCTCTGCGCTAGTCAAGTATTTTACTAGACTAGTTCTCCAATCGTCATCATCCACCTCGTCCACCTCCTGCCCCCATTCAACGTTAAATTCATTTTATAATCAAAGGTTCGATGTAGACTTGTTGAAAGATTGTCATCAAATGAGCTACTATTTTTTGATATAGTTTCATCTTTTCGTCTTTAGCCTCGAATTCTCATCGGAGTTGCGACACGATTAGTTGTGAGTCGCCAAAGATTTGCAGTCTTCCGACTCCAATGACCAATACGAGTCCGAGTCCAGCTATTAACGCTTCGTATTCTGCTTCATTATTTGTTGCCAGGAGAGCAAATCGGATAGCTGATGTGAATACTTGCCGGTCGGGGCTTATTAGTTCCACGTCTGCCCTCAATGCCGTACTTGTTGATGATCCATCCACATACAGGTGCCACAGATGTTACCAATAAAGTCGGTCAGAGCTTGTCCTTTAATTGTTGTCCGCATTGCGTATGTAATGCTTAACTGGATAATCTCCAACGACCATTTCAGCAGTCTCCCCGTTGTTTCTGGGCGATGAAGAATTTGTCTCAGCGGTAATGTAGTGAGTACTTCTACTTGATGATCGTAGAAGTACAGCCACAACTTTCTGGTGCTCATGACCAAGGCATATACGAGCTTCTTAGTTGGAGAATACCATATTTCTACCACGTGTAGAGCTTGATTCACATTGTAGATTGGGGAGTGGAACTGGCCTTCCGCACGCACAAGTACTGAACTTATTGCTACCTCTAATGTTGTGAGGTAGAGGTATAGTTTTTTGCCAGGCACTGGCTTGGATAGAATTTGTGTGTTGCTCAGATATTCCTTTGATTTGGTCAAATGCTTTCTGGCAATCACTCGTCTACACAAAATCACCATTCTTCCTCTTCATGGCCTAAAAAAATGGCCTGCATTTATCTCTAGAGCGTGAGATAAAGTGATTCAGCACCAGCAAACATCCTGTTAGACGTTGAGTCTTTCGGACTGAATCAGGTGTCTTCATGTTCATAATGTCCTTGACTTTTGTCGGGTTCACCTCAATTCCGAGCTGACTCACCAGATGCCCCAAGAACTTTCCCGAATGTATTTCAAAACTGCTTTTCTTGGGGTTGAGTTTCATGTTGTAAGTGCGGTGTATTTTAAATGTTTGAGCAAGATGTTCGAGATGGTCTTCCTTGCATAAGATTTTTACGAAGATATCATCCACGTAGACTTCGATCGAGTGGTTGATATGCTCGTCAAACATTTTGTTCATCAGTCTTTGATAGATGGCTCCGGCGTTAATCAAGCCAAACGGCATTCTATCCCAACAATAAAGGTTCTTGTTAGTATAAAATGTGGTATGTTCCTGATCGTCTAGATGTAGAGCGATCTGGTGATATCCCGCGAAGGCATCCATGAATGTCATCAACTCATGTCCGGCGGTATTATCAACCAGATGATCAATGTGAGGAAGTGGAAAATTATCCTTTGGGCAAGCTGCGTTCAAATAAGTAAAGTGGATACAAAGCCTCCATGTGCCATTGGGTTTACGAACAAGGACTGGGTTCGCAACCCATTGCAGGCACAATGCTTCTTGTATCAACTTATTATCTAATAACTTTTTAACTTCCACTGTCAGTGTCTCGTACTTCTCTGGACCAAACTTTCGCCTTTTCTGACAAATTGGCCGGTGAGCTGGATTGATGTTGAGATGATGATAGGCATATTCTGTCAGATTTCCTTTCATGTCGGAGTGAGACCACGCGAATACATCCAGATTCTTCGTTAAAAATTCAATCATCCTCGACCGGTATGGCTTTGGTAGTTCGGATCCAATATAAAGCTCGAGATCCTGTTTGTCTGGATAAGCTTTAACGACCATCAATTCTTCTGTTAGTGTGGCGCATTTTAGCTTTTCCTTCCATCTTGGATAAAAAATTGGCCCATAGACGTTCAATTCGTCTTCAATTTCCATCGGTTCACAGTCCAACCTGGGTTCGAAATCTTGGCTGATTAGGTACTCATCCGGTTGTTCACCGTTGAGGTGCCTTTCAGGCGCTGTTTCTGCCAGGGTTAGCAATCTGGGTTTGGAATTTTGGCTAAGTAGGCACTCGTCTGGTTGTTCACCGTTGAGGTGCCCCTCAGGTGCTGATTTCGCCAGGATTGTTGTGACTTGATTATGTTCTGCCCTTAGTACATTTTCTAAATGTTCGACCTCCATTGGTTCTACTTCGTCTTGTGAAGTAGTCAACATTTTGGGTCCCAGTTCAGTACCTACGGGAGAACTTTCAATTATATGTAAATATGAATCTGATGGTTTTACTTGAAGTAAGCATTCACGGGCTTTCTTTTGATCACCTTTAATTGCACCAGCGTCATTTGGTGTTGGGAATTTTAAACAATAGTAGTAAGTCGAACAAAAGGCTTTGAATTCTTGCAAAAACGGTCGGCTGAGGAACCTGTTGTAGGAGGATGGCTGGTCTACAACAAGGAAATCTACTGGCATGGTCAGCCTCCTATCGGGGTCATAGACCGATACAAGTTTAACAAACAATCATATATTGCCTAGGGGAATAGTAACAGCCTTCCCGAATCCTATAATTTTGTGATTACAATCTTCAATGTAGGATCCAAAGTCCCCTATCTGGTTTAGAGTGCCCTTGAATAGTATGTTCATGTACGCTCTAGTGTCGACCAGTAGTCTGTGAACTTTCGCATTCATTATATTCGTGCTTATGACCAAGGAGTGGTTATGTGGGGTCATGATATCCTCCAAGTCCTTTTGCGAGAATGTTAATTCTGTAGTAGGCTTGGCTGAGGGTCCCACACTAGTCTCCTTTATTTGGTCAATGGCGCGCAGTTCCACCATCTTCTGCATCTTCAACGAAGGTGGCCTTCCATCTGTACATCCACCAGCATGGCGTACCTCGGGTTCTTTTACCAAAATTTCCCTCACCGGTCCCGGCTAAGGGGGTGGTGCTCGTCGATCTGGCTGGTTCTTCTGCCTTGATCTTCCTTCATCCTTATCTTCGTTGTTGTCCTCTTCCGCCCTATCATCAGGCTCCCGCGGTCTCTTCCCTAAGGCTTTCTTTACAAACTCGGACAATATGCCGTCCTCATAGAACTTCTACAATTGCCTCAGCAAATCCTTGCATTGGCTGGTGAAATGTCCCATCGTCTGATGATAAGTGCAAAATTTGCCCGAGGTCACTTTCTTTGGATTCACTTTAATCTTCCTTTGGGGCATCAACATCCCCTTTCCATTGACCGCATTATACACTTGGTCAATGGACACCGTCAAGACGTGATTGAGCTTCTTTTTTAAACTACCTCCTTTAAAAGACTTCAAATTTACGGGGTTCTATAACCTCCTCCACTTCTCCTGGTTGTTGCTTTCAGAGCTTCCTTACCTTCACCCAATGACTTCCTCAATGCCTCCTGCATTGCCATGAATATTTCGGCTTTACTACGGAATTCAGCGTAGTTCTTCGGGCAAGCGAGGTACATTTATTTCCATAAATTGGATCCCTTCTTCAGCCTTACCATCGCGGCAATCTCCTTCGTGTCTTCACTCGCTGGCTCTCCTTCGAGAAATTTTTTTTCGAAATGCTCAAGGAATTTCTGATCTGATTCCTCAGCTTTCTGCACAAGGTTTGCCAGTCGGTGCTTCTGAGTGAAGCACGATGCCGCTCCCGAAAAGTGTGTTAAAAATTCCCAGCTCAGCTGTACGAAAGAAGTTATCAATGCCGGAGTCATCACTGTAAATCACCGATGTGCGTGATCCCCAAGAGAAAGAGGAAAATTCTGCATTGGATTACATCAGACACCCCCAATGAGATCATGTAATCCGTATATTTGGAGATGTGCACTTTCGGATCAGAGCTTCCCTCGTACAGGTTTGTTACCGGGTACTGGATCTTCGACTGAATAGGTGCCGACAGGATTGCTGGTGATAGTGGTGATAGTGGAATCTGCAAAGACATCTTGGCTTGAAGGTCTTCAATGGCTTTCTTCATGGATAGTAGGATTCCATCCGAAGTCTCAATTTGAGAACGTGGACGCTGTTCCTCTCGCTCTGGGCGAGCTGAGCCGAACACTCGATCGCTCGGATGAGACTTAACTGGAACCTTTGTAGCCTTTTGTGCTCCTTCAGGCCCCAACCTTTCCTATGCTGACCATCGCAACCATTCACCAACCGACTGTTGTCTTCCTGGATCTGCTTCTTGCATGTGACTCAAAGGACGAGACGTCGACACGGGATGCCCGTGTGACTTGTTGTCCCGCCGCTCCGGTAACCTGCTCTATGGGCTACTGTGACTTGATTTATCCACCACACTCCACGTATGTCTGCCCTGCGGGCCCAATTGGTCTGTTATCTTTTGCTTCCCTTGCTCCTCTCGTCTTCTTCATTGCTCGCTATTAGTCTCGGTCTCGGGTTGACGCTAAACGGTCCATTCATGAATGGGTTTCGATTCAGGTTGCATCCCGGAAGGACCGGCAGCTCCTTATTGTTATTGCTGCTTCAATACCTTACAAAGGACTATCATACGAGAGATATCTTTGGGACTCTGTTGGAATGGGAGCAATTCAGATAACCATTGCATATAATTTTGTCCCACTTGGGCAGCTGGGACTCCCATGAGTTCTGCCTGTGGTCTGTTAATTGCGGCACCCTGAACAGCTGTTGATTGTTCAGGTACTGGTGTTCTCCGGTTCTGGTGGTTGTTGTTCCTCCCGTGCGATGTCACCCTAGGTTGAGAAACTTCTCGTGACATTTTACGTAATGTCAGCTCCTTTCCATTTAGCAGGTTAACAGGTGAGCAGGTGGCGACCAGGTGAGCAGGTGCCGACTAGGTAGTGTAATTTCCTCCTTGGGAAGCAAACAACTAAGTTTCCTTCAAGCGAGCAGCCTCAAGGATTTCTTCAGACCAAGCGGTGAGCAAGTCTAAGGATTTCTCCAGAATCCAAATTTTTTCAGTTTTTATTCCAGTAACTTACAAAATCCACCAAGTGGAGGTTCGAGCCGCCCTTCTTCTAGCGCCAAACTATTAATGAAATCTTCGCAAAATAAATTTATATGTGGCTTTTGAACTGGATTTCACTAACAGTGCACTGAATCAAGCTTACTAGAATTGGTAATTGTAAATTCTGGAAAGATTTCGGCAGAGCTTTGCTAAGGCAGTGAAAACATATTTCATTTCTGAAAAAATGGCCTATTTATAGTTAAATATACAAGCAGGTGGTGGCAGGGACCTTGCCACGCTTTACAGGAAGCTTACACGTGTCCCTTATGTGTTAAATGAGATAAATACAACAAGAAATTGGCAAAAAATGGTGAAAACATTATTCTGGCGATCAGGTATGAAAGCGGCGAGCAGTAGGTTGTGCGAGCAGGTGAGCTGCTCGCCTCCACCATAAATTGTATCATCTGCTCGCCACCTATAGGCTATAAGGTGGCGAGCAGGTGCAGCTGGTCGCCCCCTTCCAATTTATACTGCTAGTTTCTTATTTCTTGCTCTTCATTTGATTTTTTCATCTTCTTTGTTGATTACTTCCTCAAACATTCGGATTAACTTATTATATCAACAACAACATTTAAGGAATTCAAGGTGTATCAAATGGACGTCAAGAGTGCTTTTTTGAACGGTGTCCTGAATGAGGAGGTGTTTGTGGAGTAACCTCCAGGATTCGAAGTTGGTGATAAGGTCTATCACCTAAAAAAAGAACTTTATAGACTGAAATAAGCTCCTAGAGCTTGGTATGATACCCTCTCTCAGTTCCTGATAGACCACGGGTTCGTGAAAGGAACAATGTAAAGAACCCTTTTCAGGATCACTGAAGGTGAGGATATTCTCTTAGTCCAGATTTATGTTGATGACATAATTTTTGGATCACCAAATCTGAAGTGTTGTGAGAAATTCTCCCAGATGATGACTAGTAAATTTGAGATATCCATGATGGGGGAGATGAATTTCTTCTTAGATCTACAAGTCAGACAATCAGACTCAGGAATCTTTATCAATCAGTCTACATATACTAATGATTTGATTCAGAAGTTTGGTTGTCAGTCCAGCAAGGTTTCAAGGATTCCCATGAACAGTAATGAGAAACTGGATCCTGACAAGGATGGGATCTCAGTAGACCAGACTGAGTATAGGGCACTGAAAGGATCACTATTGTACCTGACTGCTAGTTGACCTGATGTCACTTATGCAGTAGGAGTGTGTGTGAGATACCAGTCAGATCCCAAAAAGAGTAATCTTGAGAGTGACAAAAAGATACTGAAATACCTGAAAGGTACTGTTAATTTAGGACTTTGGTACCCCTCAGATGACAACCTAGAACTGACAACTTATTCTGATGCTGATTACGGAGGTTGTTTGATTGATAGGAAATCAACCATAGGCACATGTCAGTTTCTAGGGAGCAAACTGATCTCTTAGTTTTCCAAGAAATAAACATGTGTTGCAACTTCCATTACTGAAGCTGAGTATATCGTGGCAGGATGTTGTTGTGCTCAGATCCTCTTGTGACAATAACAGTGCAATAACAATCTCTCAGAACCCAGTCTTGCACACAAGATGTAAGCATGTGGACATCAGACATCACTTCATAAGAGATTATGTTGAGAAGAAAGATATCAGGATAGAGAGGAGCTCTAGTGATAAGCAGAGGGCTGACATCCTTACTAAGGCTTTACCTGAAACCAGGTTTGTTGATCTATCAGTAGAGTTTAGACTTCTTGACCCAGGAGTAGAAAACTCAGGATGAGTTTCAGTTCAGTTTGAAAAAAAAGGTGGTGTCAGAAAGGATGATTAACTAATGATCAGTGTGAGAGTTCAGAGAGAGAGAAAAATGGCTTTCAGGAGGAACTGACATCAAGAGAAGGATCTTTGGATAAGTTTGTTAAGGATTCAAAACTTAGAATTCAGGACTTGTCATCCTGATCATTCACAAGTGGTATCAGTCAAATTACTATATTTGACTGACTGGTATGATCTTTTCATAACTCTTTTGCCAAACTTTTTAGATCTATCATCCAAAAAAGTTTGGGGGGTGTCTTCGTTTTGCAAATCTCATTGCAATGCTATGCTTAGGAAGATTTTAGTGTTTTGATGATGCTTTAGATCTTGTGCTTAGGATGGATGAATCGTTTTTGCTTGATATGATTGTCATATTGTTGCTAGCTTTGAGTAATGATGCATGAGATATGCTTATTGTTGTATGGATGATGTTAACAGTTCATGTTAGGTGTAGTGGACTTAACATTTGATTCTTGTCTTGTTTAGATTGTAGTTGATTCTATTATGCTTGATACATTGATGATATGTGCATGTTTGATACGATTTGAGTCTTGATCACCTATACACGTGAGGTTTGAGCTGTTTTGATGCCCCGTTTCAATCTTGAACAGATGATATTTTTGTTGATGTGAGTTCCACACATGTGCATTATACTCTAGAACTTGGCTTGAGTCTTGTTCGAGACCACATTAGATGAGTAGTTTGCATAGTATGATTTGAGGCCATCATTGATATTTGATTGAGTCACTTTGCTTATATGAGTCTACCATTGACATTTTAGGAATGTAATATCATCTAATCAACCATCAACATTAAATCAATGAGCACAATATCAAATCAATGAGTCAAGATCCTCACAAGAAAGTGTATATCTCATCTCTCAAGGGTTTGAGGTTCTCTCAATCCTCACACAAAGTACATCTACTACCATAGGCTTGGCATGAGTCTAAGTTCTCCACCACTTAAGTGACAAATCGTCCACACATCATTGAGGACTTTATCAAGGTTGTAGGGTTGGCTCTTTGGTAGGGAAGGGAATATATGGACAAAAGTGACTAAGTATGATTAGTAAAACATAGAAGGAATCATAATAGAGATCTTTCACATCTTCATGCAATAAGCACTCACTTCTTCATGCACTTTCTAATCAACACTTTTTCAGACAATTTTGCTTCCCTTTTTGACAAGTTGTGATCATACTCACAACACATAAGAATCAACTTTTTTTCCTTTGCTTTGCTAGCACTTGCACAATCTTTTGATTTTCACATCAATCCATGCACTAGAATTTCTTTCCACTTTAGTCACCAAGTTCTTCATCATCTCACCAATCTTTCTTCCTTCTTTTCACTCTACTAATTATAGGGACAAGAGAGTTCCAAAAAGGAAGGAAGTATGGCTTAAAGTGTGGTTAGCCAAAGGAAAGGTCTAAAGGCACAAAATGGTAAGAAATTGATCAAAATATTAATGGTAGGCTCATAGAGGCAAAGTGACTCAATATAGATAAAAAATGGCCTCAAATCATATCATGTGAACTCCTCATCTAATGTAGTCTCAAATAAGACTCAACCCAAGTTCTAGAGTAAAATGCACATATGTGGAACTCACATAAAAAAAATCATCCGTTCAAGATGGAAATGGGCATCAAAATGGCTCAAACCTCACGGGTAATAGGTGATCAAGACTCATATCATCTGAAAAATGCTCAAATCATCAAAGTATCAAGAATCATAGAATCAATAACACCATAAACAAGACATGAATCAAATGATAAATCCTCTACACCTAACATGAACTTTCAACATCATCCACACAATCATAAGCATATCTCATGCATCACTTCTCAAAGCTAGCAACAATTGGCATTTATATCAAGCAAAAGTGAGTATCCTCTAGTACAAAGTCTAAAGCATCATGAAAGAAACACTAAAATCATCCAAAGTATAGCATTGCAATGAGATTTACAAAACGAAGACAACTCCCCAAACTTTTTGGATCATAGATCTAAAAAGTTTGGCAAAAGAGTGTAAAAATATCATGCAATGCACCAATCAAAGCAAAAATACTCAAAAATCATCAATTAAGCTCAAAATAGCAATCTAAAATCTAATCTAATCAAAGCTAGGAACTAAAGCAAATAGCATAGAGAGTGTAAGACCATACCTTGAGTTGGGATTAAGAATGGGAGAGTGACTTGCCACTTACACGAAAATTTCCTTCTTGGTCGAGTAGGAAGAGAAATCTCCCCATCACACCTTTCTAAAGCTCACAAATCACATCAATTATCATTGCAAATCAAAATTTGAAAAACGAATACACCCCCAAACTTTTTCGGATCAAGGATCCTAAAAGTTTGGAAAAGAGTGATAAAAATAGGACTTGCAATGAATCAATGAACCAACTAATGCAAATACAAGCTCAACTCAACCAAGAAACAACAATATATACCAAGAGGCAACACCCCCAAACTTGGATAAATCAAAAGCACCAACAAAGGTAAGAGAACACACTACCTCATATGAAGCAAATCAAAACAAATAACACTATTTAAACTACAAAGCAAACCTAATAAGCAAGAAAAAATTTAGGATGTGTTGCCTCCCATCTAGGGCTTAGATTTCACATCCCCTACACGGACAACACCAATGTTAGCTAAATGGCCAATGATATATATCATTTCTCCCATCAAACTCTAACCTCAAAGCATAATGATCAATGAAACATGTAGGATTTCTACCCCAAACCACTACTTTCCTTTTCAATTTGTACTTATAAGCACATGCATTTTTCTCCTCTCTTCTTCTCAACCATATCCACCCACATCTCCTACTATCAAAGATATTCAAGAGGATTCTCAATTCAATCTTAAAATCAATCAATTCAAGAGGTAAGACAAACTCACAACATTGTCAATTAAAGCACAAGTAGAAGAGTCTAAGGGTTTAGAAATGCTTATTTCTCTTGAAGCTCATCTTCCACTTCATTTAGTTGTTCTTCTTCAATGATGCTCAAGTCCATGAATGGACCTTCATCTACCTCTTCTTGTCCTTTCTCTTTTCCTCCTCTTGAATCATCTCTTTCCTTTTTCTCTTCTTCTTGTTCTTGATTCCTATCAATTTCAACAAGAGAAGTGTCATAATCATTATCATTAATAAGAGGATTAATATCAAGATTAAGGGAATTATAAAGAGAATTAGTAAAACTCTTAAGATTTGAAATTTCTTGAATACAAGGATCTTTGATCTCCTTAAACTAATCATCACCATAGAGAGCCTTCGTAACAAAGTCAAAGGAATCATCAAAGTACTTGTCTACATCATGACCCTCATAATCATCAACATCCTCTTCACTCTCAACTTCATCCTCTTCCTTTTCACTTTCATCTCTTTGCTCTTCTTCTAGTCCATCCCCCTCTTCTTCTTGATCCCTAACAATTTCAAAATGAGGAAATTTATAAGCAATATCATCATTAATAATAGGAATCTCATAATCAATGCAAGCATGAGAAGGACCAATAGAAATTAAATCTTGAATAGAAAGAGTTTTGATCTCCTCATGATGATCATCATCTTCATCTTCCACATTCCCTTCTTCCACCATACTTTCCACTTTCCCTTCATCTTCATCATCTAGAATACCCTCATCTTCCTCCTCACACGTCTCATTGAATTGGATGCTCAATTGCTCCAATTGGAGTCCTAACTTCTCGATTCGCACACTACAAGGCAATTGTTCCTATTGGAACTACAAGTTCTTGATTTGGTCACCCTGAGTTTTGCAAATTTGATCAAACTTCTTGTTTGTCTCCTCAAAGTACCTTTCATCTTCAATTCTCATCTCTTCCAATTTCTTGAGAATTTGAGCTAAAATATCTTCCTCATAGCTTGAAGAAGTATCTTCTTGATGGAAGGGCATAGGAGAAGTGGATCGTAGGAATACACATCTTGGTAAGGAGTGTAGGAATATGGATCTTCATAAGTATGATGATTAGAGTAGGAATGTGAATCCTCATAAGAGTAGGAATCTTGGTATGCATATGAATTAGGAGAATAAGGATCTTCTTGTGGAGGTGGTGGAGTTTGGGCATGGTTCCCATACATCATCATCATTACGTTCTTCATACACTTTTCTAGCAAAGAGACTCGATCAAGGTGTGTACGGGGATGTGGGTAAGGTTGATAAATGTATGAATTACGAGAGTGTGTATTGTGGAGAATACGAGCAATGGTTGTATTCATCCATCTTCAATTAAGTTCACTCCTACAAAAATAAGCAAGTATCAACACTTTCCAAACACAATCAAGGACAAATAAAGAAAAGAAAATGTAAACAAACATCACAAGCTTACCAAAATGCTCGTTTCACCGGCAACGGTACTAAAAACTTGTTTTGGCATTGCTGGGATTCAAGGATATTCAAGTAAACAAACAACAACAAGCCTAATAAAGAGATCGTTTCCCCGGTAACGGCGCCAAAAAACTTGTTTGCCAAAATCATGTCTCACGCAAGTGTACGTGGTCATAGTAGACGTGGCAAGTTAACCAAGTAATAAAAATATCGAACACATGGAAACAATGCGATATCAAGCAAGCATTGAGTGTTTACAAAGGTTAATAGCTAGTGAAAGCAAAAAAAAAGGTCTTGAATTCTATTACTTCAACAAAGCAATGTAAAAGCTAACTATCACCTCTTAGAGATGAGCAAGTGAGTGATGTGTGTGCATGGAAGTACTCCTACTATGGTTCACTTAGTGTCCTATCCATCCTAGCATTAATAAGGTCTCTTGGTGTCTTAATCATGCTATTACTCTAACTAGTGTCTAGATCTCTGTAACACACAAGCTAAATGACTCTATTAGTTGTCTAGATCTCTCTAACAACACCCAATACTCTAATTAAGAGGTCTAGGCTTTAAATGCAATTCTCATTGGTCATAAAAGTCATTAATCAAACACTTGGCATGCACAACATTCAATAAAGAACTTTCATGAATAAGCTCAGTTCTCATTTCTTGCTAATCCACTAAGGCTCTAAACGTCCAATTAACAATACCAAACTCATTCAAATCATCAATTAAGAGAATTAATCCATCAAGATCACTTAATCATGCATAGGATTAACAAGAAACCAAATTACACCATAGTATTCAACTATTCATACAACAATGCAACAAGTGATTAGTCCATGACTAATTGGGAATAAAAATCAACAATTAAGAATCTAAACAACATTATTAAGAAGTAAAACAAGAGAATTAAATGAAAACTTACCAAATGTAGAAGAAATTGAATACAATCCACAAACTTTGCAATGCTATCTTCTAATCTGAAACTTGAAATAGAACCGTCAAAATATAACTAATAACACGACTAAGCTAATGGAACAAACAGATTAAAAATCCAATGGTTGGATCAAAAGTAATTATAGAAATAAGTAAGAAATCTAACTAAGAACCCACTAAGTAACCTGTAATCTCTCTCTCTAAAACTATCTAATGATCTAAAGTAATGAAAAAACTCATGAAAGATGTGATCCTTGAGTACTTATAGTGCCCAACATGCTTAGACCAAAGTGTCCTTT
Organism: Prunella vulgaris; assembly: GCA_026898435.1. Lineage (NCBI taxonomy): Eukaryota > Viridiplantae > Streptophyta > Magnoliopsida > Lamiales > Lamiaceae > Prunella > Prunella vulgaris. The sequence continues at coordinate 102,620 of JAPKLY010000685.1, forward strand.
ATTAAACGCGCAAAAGGATGAAATTGCCCTTGAAAATATGAATTTCCGAACTCACACTCGCACATGTGTGGTGGCTTGCTCGGACATTGTTGGTCGAGCGCCAGCCTTGTGCTGGTCCAGCGTGTTGGGACAATCAAAAGTTCCCATATACGTGAAATCCACTCGGACATAGAAGGGAAACAGCTCGCACACAGATGGGGATCTGCTCGGTCAACAAGGTCTTGTGACTTCCGATTTCGACTTTTTAAATTTCAGTCCCGCGACTCCTCTAAGCTTTTTAGGGTCTTCATTTGAGTATTTTAAACTTCTCCATGAGCTCGGATTCCATCATTTCACCTCCTATAGTCGGGAATTCCTTGTTTTCACTCGTTTTCACCTATAAAGCACATTTTCTTGCCAACAAAGGGTCAATAGCACAATTCATAGCATATTAGAGAAAAAAATGAACATAATCTCATCAAAACCATATAGAAATGGATGCAAAATGATGCAATTATGACCCTATTCAATGATATAGATAATTTTTGCTTCTTCTTATATGGACCCATATTTTTTGGACAATATTGTTTCGTTCTAAGATACCCTATAACCTTCAATAAAAAATTAAAGCCACAAAATTAAAGAATTAGTAATCATAATACACAATATGTTAATAATACTACACAATATTTGAAATAATACACAATATTTTAATATGGTGTATTAACAATATTAACAATACATAAGTCCAAGAGTAAAAGAAAGATAAGAAAAGCTGCTGAGAGATTATGAACAAATAGAGGCTCACCTCCAGTTTATCAAAACATACAGTTAAATCATAAAGAATGTACTCGTCGACTTTCCCTATAAATTTACTAGGAATGGGATCACCCCTGCAAAAATAAAACCAAGACAAAACACAACGGCACGATTAAAATTTCGCTATGATAAATGTGTTCAGTTTTAAAAAATAAATCTAAAAGTCCCTATCGTATGCACATGAATCTCCAAAGGTCCTTAAGAGTTTTTCATTAAAAAAACCCTTTAGTACTGAAATATGATATTGTGGGTCCTTTTTTAACATCCCATCAAAGGTTTCATTCAATTATTGTAAGTGAATTAATTTTAATAAAAACATCAGTTTAATGAAGACACTCGTTTGATAAAAGAACTTCTCAGAATATTAAAAAAGGACCTCATGAAATCTTATTCAAGACAGGACTTTCCAGAATAAAAAATTAATACTTAGGAGCTTATAAATATACTTTATAAATCTTTCAAAATAAGAATTGATACTTTAGGACTTTAGATGCATTATCTCAAAAAGTATGGCTGCACCTTCCTTGCAGGCCATGTATATCAAATGCAATGTTCCTAAAGAAAAACCTAAAGCAAATTAGAAACACATTTGATTCATGTTAAATTCTAGAATCATTGTACTAGAATTAAATCTCAATTTAAGATCTAAACTACACGTTAATTAGCATCATTATACCCTATTAGTGAATGCATATTCTTAAGATAGTTACATCAAAACCATGCTTCTCAAAACCATGATTCACATAATTGGGCTAAGCACACAACATTCAAGTAATGATGCTAATTAATATGTGGTGTAGATGTTCTGAAGGGTACAATTTGCAAAATGAATAACCACTATGGCAAGACAGAGTTGAAAAGTTTTGGGATAAAATAGCCGCAAATTTTGTCTGTTTACCCACCCCACGTCAATATTTATTAATAATTTTCCAATAAATGAATTTTATTCTGAAATATTGATTTGTATTAAAAAAAATGACAGGCCGGTAGAGTGATATATCTCAGTCTCTAGAAGTCTGTGCCAAATCAAAACAACAACGAAGTATGAACTGCATATCTCAGTGAATAAGATCATGTAATCATGTAATAGATGGCAATTTCACGGCTGTTTAGTTTATCTAGAAATTAGCAGTGGTGGTTGCCTATTTTTCACACCACCATATTAACAAGATGAATTAAATAGAATAGGATGTTGTAATATCAGGAACGATCTAATCTGAATAGAATCGATGAATAGCACCGACACGATGAATAGCACCAACGCGACGTATGCACAAAGCAGCAATGGATAATGAACGAGAAATACCTGAAAATGGCGTGAGACTCAGAGAAGAAAAAATGATGTGGGAGAGAGGATTAGGGTTTTAGGAGAATTTGATATATGCGTAAGAAATCAATATGAAAAATGGGTCAAATTGCCTTATATACTAATTCAAAATTTGACCCGATCCAATTAATATGTATATTATTCGTATAAAACTTTGTCATTTTTTTTTACAATTGAAACCAAATTCTGTGAACCCCTAAATCTGAAACTATATTAATTTTCAAAAATCAAAACCAGAATAAAGAATTTTTTTTTTCTGCTGCCAGAACCTTTTTTTTTTCAAATTATTTTCATATTCATATGATGTAAACCTCTGTTCTTCGTAAATCCCAAATCAAAAACATTTTCGAAAACCAAATCAATTTTTTTTCCAGAAATGACCGAGGCCCTCGACGGAGGCGGCGGGCCACTGGTGCTCGATGGCCAATCCTCAACGAACGATGACACTGCACCTACCTACGGCGCATGCGCCGGCAAAGGCGACGGCCATCGCACTACCTCCACTGTTGGAATTGATAGCGAAATCAACTCCCGTGACCAACACGAAAAGGTCACTTACCTTTAATGCGGAATTAATTACGAACCCTGTTGATATCCTCGTTTGTCTTTTTCTTCGTCCCCAAAAGTTTCGTACTCCGAGTCCAATACACAGAATGGTATGTGTATGTTATTTCACGAATCAGTAATGTCAATTTAGGAATGTGAATATGATCATCTTATCTGAGTATGGAGTCAATCTTTGAAGGAAATATATTATGTACTTTTCTAGGGATTCAATTCTGTAGAGAGTATCTTAATTTTCTCTCACCTCTCTTACGTGCATCATATCCCAATAAGTTATATGGGAAGTTAATTAGATTAACTTCCCAACACATAACTTCCTTTAATTTTGTTATCTACTTCAAATATGTGGAATATATATATTTAATATATATATAAATAAATAATACATCAACTATTATTTACATCTCCCACTCACATATGAAGTCTAATGGTCTTTAACACATTTTCTTCATAAACCACATTCTTATTTAGACAATACCTCGTGTGACCCACGAGTGCATTGAGTTTCCATGCTATACATCCGTTGGGAGTATATAGCACCTCAATCAGAACAACTTGGATACTAAGGTAACTCGTTATACCCCAGAACTCTTATCATTTAACACCTGTTGAAAAATCTCTATTGAATCTCTCAAAATAGAGCATACCCAACCTTTTTCGCGAAATCTAATGTATTCATAATCAAACACATAGCTTGATTGACTAGTCAATGAATCACAATAGAGTGTGTTAAATAAAGACATTCTTCCTTTCTCACTAAGTATCTACAGGCTCCCACTGTAGCTGCTTTCCTAGACATGTCCCGTTTCGCTCTTGTCATCATAGCTGTTGGTAACATGCTAAAGTAGCAACACTAAAGTGTAGTCTTAGAAATATAGAAGAAAGTCCTAAGGGTAATCGAAATTTTAGGACTCACACATAATGAGAAAACAGAGATCCATTTTTCTCATTTCCTTTTAAGGGTCATAAGCATATGTTATTCCTCAATGAACACATGTCACAATGTCTATAACTTCCAAGGTAGGAAGTGTATGTCTTATCTAAACTTGACATCGTGTAAATTTACAAGTCAAATGCATTCCATACACTTAACCCAGATATCCAATCACTTACATTTAGGATACCTGTAAAATTTAGCTTCATAACAAGTTAGATGGATTCGTGGTTGAAATCTATCTCGATTATATTTATTGATATAATCTCATCTCTGAACTCCCACTAGTTCAGAGGCGATTGCTCGTGTGAGAGAGCCAATCATAACTTGTCGACATACATATTATACATGATTGAATCATATATAACTCATAAAACACTGACAATTACAATTTAAACTGTCAGTTAACACCTTCAACATCCCAATCGAATTGCATTCAATCCTATGCAAACTCAAAAACTCAAACATGTTCCATGAACATATCACTTAGTAATAAGTTTGGTCAAAAGGATTTGCAACCATCAATCGACTAGAAATGTATCTTAGAATCACTTAGTTTATCAACTGAATCACTAACAAAGATAGGACTTTGCATTGATATATTTGGTTCTAAATATTTGACATTCCTTGTGTAACCCATGATTGCTTATTCATCATAATGAATCGACACAACTCCCACTGAGGTGTTTGTATCCTCCAAAATTTAAGGAATTTATCCAACCAAATGATTTCTTAAACTGTAGAAAACATATGACATACAACTAAGCATTCAATATGAACACCGTTGTGCAAGTGCAATGCTTGCTAGACTGTGAGATTGCTCCACTGTTGAGTAATATGACTTAACTGGAATTTGATTTTTGTTTCAACTAAATCAACACTCCAATCTATGTCTATATACTTAGTCAGTGTCATCTAGTTTTCTCGACAATAAAAGAAATGATCAACAGTCACTTTCTTTAGATATCTGAATAATCCTCTTTACTATCCCAGGATTAAAACGATATTTGTCAGGTAGACCAATGGCATAACAGATGTCTAATTTATGTATAGAACTTTGAACAACTCTTTCTAACTTTCTTGAGTCTCGGGACACATATTTTGACTCTAATACTTGCCTCTACAATACGAGTATACAGTGGTATGCAGGTGTCCATCTTGAGATGTTCTAAGACATTCTTGAATTAAGTCTTTAAAAAAATCACTTTAAAAATTCTTTGAACACTTCTCATGGATATTACCATTAATTATCTACACTGCCTCACCCTCTTCATCTTGGAATGCTCAATATTATTTTCGGCTTACATTACATCATCTACAACAGGGATAGAATCACAAAACAATTCTTAGGGCGTTTAACTTTAACACAGTGGTCTTCGTTTTTCCTAAAACAAAGTTGAATGAGATAAGCATCGAGCGAAATCTCAAAACACCACTGATCTTGAGGATTACTGAAGTTTATAAATCGACTTATCAATTTATGAACTTTATCCCCTCGTTCTTGAAGAATAAATCGTACAATACCTTGTAGATTTCATATTCTAATTCTCCCACTGAGAAGAACAATCTTAACGTCCTTTTGATGTAAATTCTAATCCTATACAAGCCACTATAGCTAGAAATAGATGAATTGAGGCAAATCTCACAATAGGTGAAAATGATTAACCCTTCAGTAGAGTACATCCTTTTGTAGCCACCAAGTGATCTTTAAACCTCTCCTATTGAGTCATTTGATAACTTATAATCTTGAGAATCTAGTTATTCCCAAAATTTATTGTCCCTTTGAAAACTCTACAAGTTTGTTAACTCGTTTAGACTTCATAGATTTTAATAAATTTCTATTGCTTTCTTCTAAATTCTGGAGAAACAAAGAAGGCTCGTCCTTCTATGTCATAATGCTTCTCAAGCACTTATTTCCTTAAACATTTTCGAGAGTGTGATCTATTACCAAAATTGAAGAGTCACTAAATCCTCAACAGGCAACCGTCACAAGCAAATATCTTTCAAAGATCCACATCATCAACTGATAAAACTTCTCCTACTTGGATCAGATAGATTTTGGTTTCTTTAATCTCGAAAAACTGTATAGCATTTCCAATGCCAATCTCTATAAGGAAAACTTAATTCCAGAAAATATGTATTATGCGATTCGTTACAAGTCATGCTCCCATTGAAGCTCCTATGATCATGTATCCCTTAGAATTTTCACAGCATCCTATGAAAATATATTCACAACAACTAGGATTCAACTTTCCACATTTTTTTGAAAGATCATGTGAAGGTTGCATATCCTGATGTTCTAAGGGTACTCAAGAAACAGGTTTTACTACCCGTCCTAAATCATATGGAGTTGTAGCAATAGACTTAGAAGACACTAGATTAAACACATAAGCCAATTTAAGTAACGTATCTTTCTAAAAGATATGTATCTTAGCTCGTGTCTATATGGATCTTAACATTTCTAACAATATTCTATTTCTTCTTTCGGCAACACCAAATCACTGATGTCTATAAAGGAAAGTCAATTGTCAGACAACCCTTTTTCATTACACAATTCCCCTAATTGTTTAGATTGACTTTCATGTTTCCAATCAATTTCCTCAATTTGTCCAAATAGATGTCTGAAACATCAAGTACATCAGACTTATGAGAAATCAAACAGACATGATCAAAACATGAATTGTCAATTCTAAATGTAATGAAACAGGAAAGAATCCATCTTGTGTCCTTATCTAATAGGAACCCATATACCCAAAAAAATAATAGCAACAGAAACACAGCTCTAATAGTTTTTCAAACGGTTTGGGTCATTTAACCAGCAAGAAAAGTAAATATTAGGATTACTCGACTTTGATTCCAGATTCAACAATCTATAAATCACAAGTCTATTTATCATATCTTGCTTAAAATGACTTATACTAGTATGCAAAATATGTCTATCATATAAGCATCACTAGAAGAATCATCATTCAGTAGGTACGAACTGAATTCATAATAACTAGAAGATGTCCTTTCACCATCCAAAAACATAAAGCTGACAACTATAAGTCCATCACGACAACTCTTAACATTAATGCGATGACAACCATGTCCTCTAAAAATAACAATACAATGTATCTCAAATCAAGCAAGCATGAATGAAACAGAAAAAGATAAAGCGTGATTTAAAGAGCTATTTTGATCATCTTGTAGAATAATAATATGACCCTGTCAGAGTCAATTCTGTAAGTCACAAGTCTTCGACTTTGACTCCAGTATTATATCATACTCAAATCCATTGATTATGTACAATGGCTCCCATCTCTCCAAATATCTCGGTCTGTTGTATCTGAATTTTTAGTCCACCAAGGATAAGATTCAGTTAAAAAACAACAATTTAGAGACATCTACAAATAATGAAATCAGATGGATCTGCCTTGTCCTATCAAGGCTCAGGGCACTTATGTGCAAAACGACCATGCTCACAACAGTTATAGTATGTCATTTTGCTCATATCGTTCTTATTCATTTGAACACACTTCTTTTTTTTCTTTTCATATTGATTGCATTGCCTTAGGTATTATTATCCTACCTCCCACTATCCGATCAATTATCCTTCTTCCCTTTCTTCCAGTTCTATATTCGTTTAAAGCCCAAAACTTCGGTTGAACTAGAACTAACAAAGAAGAAGGTACCAGAAGGATGTTTAGCTTCTGTAAGCCTTTCAACCTCTAGATCAAGTTGATAAGCCTCTTAACTGAAAGTTCTATTAATCTCATTTCAAGTTAGAACGACCTCGAGGTGATTCCAATGATCTGGTAGTGAGCAGACTAGAGCTTGAATTTGGTATTCATCAGAAAAATTGTGACCAGCTTGTTTAAGTTCAGTGATTATATTAATCATATCCCTCAGATGTTGTCTAACATTGTGATCACTAAACTAAGCAAAGATCTCGTGTCGTAGAAGTATTTCATTTCACACACAAGATAAGCTACAAGGTCCCTATTTCTCCGATTCTCAATCCCAAAGCCCGGGTCAGACATTTCTAGGTCAATCGCATCTAATAGTCCTATCTTGTCCAATATACTAAAAATTTCTATCATTGCCATTGTCTTAAATAATAAAGTGATCCATGTGTTAGTGTTTTATTACGTTTTATGCTGAGCCAAACTAAGACATCTAAAAATTGACACATGATTCGATTTCGAAAAATAACTTAGAGTTACTAATCTTTGATCTCATCATGCATCTCAAAATCGATTCTAGTTTCAAAACATAAAACTCATGTTCTAGTATTTAAAACAAAATAAATAGCATTGAACAACCACTTTAATCACAACTATATAGAAAAACAAGTTATAAGTTGTTATCACTGAAAAACCCAAAAACTCCAATGAGTATCAATATAGTTTATTCAAAAAAACAACTCAAGAAGATCTGTGCAGAGCACGATCCAACTTGTCTCTCATCTTCCGATAATTAGAAGCATCGAACTCTCTAGTTCCGGTACTATAGATGGCCTTCGCTAGAGGATCCATAAATGGATTTTTCATTTGTCCTTTCTTATCCATGAACGGATTCTTCGTCTGACCTTTTCTGCGACTCTTTAATCTAAGAAAATCAGAACGACTAATCCTTCCCATCCTCAAGCATGCCGATCTAAGCGCCTGAGTCCTATCTTTGTCTCTCGAAGCATGAGAAAGTGTACCCATAATTTCTAATCCTTCGGACCCTTTTTTTGGAAGACTTCCACACATCCCAAAACTCTTTTTCCAAGTAAGGTGGAAGAGCTCTAGCCCAGGTATAGGAACTTTTAATTTGTTTGAATGCTTCAAATGGAAGTTGTTTGTTGCGAATGATAACCATCAAATGGTTAAACTTTTCCAATACTTCAATGAAGTGTTCTCTCAAGTTGTGAGTATGCTTCATTTTGTAATTCAAAAAATCATGTAGGACCTCTTCACTGGTCCTGGTGTCGCGCTCAGAAATTGTACCGCTCTCTGACATCCCTGAAAAATGAGCAGCCCAAAAAACAACAAACACACTAAAAGTGTTAGTTAAACCTTAACACATGAATTTCCTCTATTTCAATGCTTATGGAACACAATTTCCAATTAGCATTAGGTATATTCACAAGTGAAAATTAAGTTAACTTCATTGGCTCTCACTTTCCCGGATTAACCAGAGCACATCAAACAATTTCACACACCAATTAAACATAATTAAAGAATTGAAGACATACAACACATATTATCAACTAAAAGGTCTTCTCATAAGTCCATAAAGCAAATAAAACATTTAAATTAAGCCACACTTCAAAAAACAACATTGGAACAAATGAAAATGCATCCGAACAAACACAAAATGAGCTGAAAACGGTCGAAAACAAGACGAAACAGCGCAGCACGGGCCGAAACACGTGCGAAAATAGCCGGATGCGCCGGCACACGCCGCCAGCAACTGCCACGCACATGCACGCGCCAGCATGCGCCCGCACGCGCCCACACGCGTCGACCTCCCGTCGAACAGCCGCCGGCGCGTGAATCACACGCGCCGCCGTCAAGCGTCGATGCTTGGGCTTCACGCGCCACCTTCGGATTTTCCATTCACCGGCGCGTGGGCTACACGCGCCACCGCCGTCGTAGTCGTCGCCGTCTAATGTCCGGGTCGGGTCTGACCCGCTTCTAAGTGGGTCGAATCCGAGTTTGAGTAATTGCATTTGGGTCCCTGAAGAGTATCTAATTCTCTGAAAATAGGCCCAAAAGTTTCTAAAAAAGTTCAAACAGACCCCGATCGCGAAAAAATTTCAAAAATTTATATCTTGCTCAAAACTCAACGAAAAATCACAAACGATACATGGATGGAATTTTCATGAAACCTAGATTAAAACCATACCAAGAACAAAACCGATTTCGTTCGATATCATGGTGTAATTTCAGATCAAAAATCGAGTCACGAAAATTTTCAAAAAATCATAACTCTCTTGTTTCTTATTAAAAAATTACACAAAAAATATGTATGGAATCCTCATCATACGTACTATCACCCAATATTCAGAAACTGTACGAAAAATTTCCGAAAACGTTCGTATTTTGTATTTTAAAATCGGGTCAGTTTTGAAAAAAATTCCAAACTTTGAAAATTCATAACAATTAATCCACCAGGCCAAAAAATGCATATAAATTATCCCTGGAATCCTCGTCTCACCCTCTATCCATTGATACCAAAATCAATCCATTTTGATCAACGAAAAAATTTGACCTAACAGAGGACATATACGTACGGGACAAAAAAAAAGAAGCAAGGAATTCATGCATACAAGGCCTTACGTTATGAACAGCAACAACATCACTCAAAATCATTACATATGATACATATAGCATGCCCAAAACAAATGATTTCACAAAAAATTATCAAACCCATTACGGCAGTAATCACATAATTCCAAAAAATATATATATCCCCGCTGCAAAAAATAATAAGCATGCCATAAATGAAAACGGGATACCAACAATATGACTCTGATACCTTATGTTGGAATTGATAGCGAAATCAACTCCCGTGACCAACACGAAAATGTCACTTACCTTTAATGCGGAATTAATTACGAACCCTGTTGATATCCTCGTTTGTCTTTTTCCTCGTCCCCAAAAGTTCCGTATTCCGAGTCCAATACACAAAATGGTATATGTATGTTATTTCACGAATCAGTAATGTCAATTTAGGAATGTGAATATGATCATCTTATCTGAGTATGTAGTCAATCGTTGAAGGAAATATATTCTGTACTTTTATAGGGATTCAATTATGTAGAGAGTATCTTAATTAATACTCAGCTCTCTTACGTGCATCATATTCCAATAAGTTATATGGGAAGTTAATTAGATTAACTTCCCAACACATAACTTCCTTCAATTTTATTATCCACTTCAAATATGTGGAATATATATATTTAATATATATAAAAATAAATAATACATCAAATATTATTTACATCCGCGAAAGGACAACGGTGGAGCGATCTCGCAGCCGCGTGACGAACAAACGGCGCGAAGTGCGATGACCCGTGACGACCGCTGGCCCCTGAAGCGGCATTGATCCAGAATCGTGTGTGGTCAAGATCCACTTTGTTAAGCGAAAAATCCACCCACAATTAACTGAAACAGGGGCATTTCTTTTGGGTTCGGTCATTGGACCAAGGTTTCCGGCCATTTAAAAAAAAAAACTGAGTTATGCGTATGCGCTGGTATGTTTTTTGGCCCACCTTTTAAAATTACCCTACATTCTGCTCCTTTGTTGGCTTTTAAATCAAAATAAAATGTTTTTAACAATTTGGCCCATATGATGGGCCACGAGTTAACTGTTTTATTTAAAAAAAAAAAACCCACGATTGCTTCCTAATATATATATATATATATATATGACACATGTTATACGCACTCAAATTTGTTTGCAGTACACACCTTATAAATTATCAATTTTTTTAATAATTCAAATTTTCCCTTTATTTTCTATGCACCCACCCTCTCTCTCTTTTCCAATTTTCTTCTCATGTTCTTTTTCTCTCTTCTCTTCCCTTTTCTCACCTTCCTCAATCTTCATTCATCATCTTCATCTCCTCTCTCAACCTCTATTTCTACAATCAAGTACATGATTTTTTTTCGAATCTGGTTATTCGAAATAAAGTACAATTTTCTAACTTTTTAACAAAATTTTAGTCATTTTCCGAAAAATGTTGTCAAAATTTTTGTTTCGTTTAATTTTTCAAATTACATCTTTTTTAATTTTTTTTTAATTTTTTTTTAAAATTATAATAGAAAAATATGTTTGGATTGTTTGAAAAGATATATTAATTAATTTATTTATTTTTTGTGCTTTTTATTTCACATTTTTCTTTTCTTTTCTTTTTTTGAGAAATTTTTCATAATTCAAACAAAAACTACTTATTTTTGCTTATTATTTTTCATTTATTTGGATTTTTTTTCGTTTTAAAAAATTATTATTTAATATATTAGTATTTTACAAAAAAAAAATATAGTTATGCTTTTGGGAGTTGTTCCGACAATTAAGATGAGTGTACAAATTTAAGGAGAAAAAGTCAAAAGAATATTTATTATATTTTATATATTTTATAATTTATAAAATAATGAAGTGTGTGTACTTTTAACAAATGAGGGTGCAAATAACCTGAGCCTATATATATATGAAAAAAGGCCCAAGTCTTTTCGGCCAATTTTGGTTGGGCCATATTTTTTAAGATTGGAGACCCACAAAAATAAAATTATTTTTTGCTTAATAAATAGGCCAACTACCAATTCAAAATTTTTAAGCCATTTTATTAAATTATTTGGGCTGAAGCTCATTAATAAAAATTATGGACTGTTTATTTTATGGGCCTATTTTTTAACTTGAACTATTTATGATTTGGGTCAGATTACTTATAAATAAATAGGCAACTTTGTTTTGCCATTATTTTAGGTTTGAAGTCCATTAATAAAGGTCATGTATTAATAATAAAATAAAATCCAAGTACAAATTTATATCCCCTAATTATTTGATTAATTTTTTTTAATTCTCTTAGCCAGCCTAATATTTTTTTTAAGCGACACCATAATTCAAAGATTAAAATCCACACTTACCTATGAGGCAAGAGCTCTGATTTTTCTGAAACATCATCTCAACCAAGATCTCAAAAAACGAATACATCATTGAAAAGGATCCCAGTATTTTATGGACATCCCTGTAGGATCATCTCCAACAACAAACTATTGTGATCCTTCCCCAAGCCCAATATGCTGAGTTACTTCAAAATTAAGTATTATCCACTTTCCACTCAAGTAACCTTTTTCTCCAGCAGCTCTGCACTTTCAGTTGCAGGAAAACATAACCAAATGATTATGAAAAATCATAATGCAAGACCAGCTGGCTCACAAGCAGTGCCAGAAGCACATGCTATTGCTCGGAAAAGTTTTAGAGGGCGTAGATGTGGAAAGGGGATTTGACGAGAATAAAGGCTGCAGATCGATTCAAAGTCGAGACCGTGATAGGGGACAAGGCCGAGATCGGGGTGATGGTCAACAAAATGAAAAAGATGACCAAACTCAAGGACATAAAAAGGGTGTATCTCAAGTTCAAAATCCTACAACCCAATCGAGCTCACGTTTTCAGAATAAACAAATCAGTCACAAGTGTGGATGCGATGACTACTAGTCTCGCACATGTCGTACTCCAAAATATTTGATGGAGGCTTATCAACAGTTGCTAAAAGACAAGAAGGGGAAGACCTCTCAAGGTGAATCACATCATACCAATCAGTCTGAAGCAGATTTTGACAAAGACATTAGATCAAATGTCAAATATTACTCATAAAATTTAACTAAAGCTTGTCCTTAAAGATTAGAACACTTGACTTGAGCTTTGCAACATGAGATTCATTTTATGATATTTTTGATATATTTAGGCACTATTATACTAAATTTTTAAATTTATTCTCGTCCAGAAGACAAAGATTATCATCTCAATAAGAAAAAAAGATTATCTTATGAAAAGATTATTCATGTTGCTTATGAAAATCCCTAAAGGATCATTTAATAAAAAATAAATGATGAAAACTATCAATGACATAAATTGATCGATAAAAATTATGGCAGAGGCCAAAAGAAAAATTGAGATGGTCGAGATCAGAAGTCCCTCAAACGAACCTCATTATACCAGTTTGCCTGAAGCAAACAAGGGCATGTGCAACGATATTTTAATAAAAGTTGAATTGATCTTTACAGAAAATGAGTAATTAATATATAGAGATATGTGGCTATGTATCTTAATCATATATTTTCGGACATATTTAATAACTCCAGAAGAGTTACCAGATCGCATTTTTGTGAAAAATATTCCTATAAGAAAAATATTTATGAAAGATACAATATTAGATGCTAAAGAATCTAAAGGACGCCTGAAGCGTGGAACACCCATTGATTCTAAATTGTATTCAACAATAATTTTTAACCTCTAGAAGAGTGAATAATGGTCTTAAAATATAATTTAGATTCATTTCAAGTTATAGAATCAATGATTTGTCCATCTAAAATATAACATAATTTGTCGGATTTTTTAATAGAAAAGAGTTATATTATGCCACATAACATACACTCTTATGGAAATGCATTTATTTGAGAGACACGTCTAGGTAAACTTATTGAATGATTATCTCATATTAAAGTTAGAATTGAATCTCCTATATATATGAAAAATTTAATGGAGATATTTGTGGACTGACATATATAATATCCGGACTATTTATCAAATTATGATCATAATTGGTTCTTCTACACAATGGACTTATATTTGTTTAAGTCCATTAAGTCCACACCCGGATGGTCTAGCTGAATCACTAGTATGATGCATCAGATTAATCGCTAGACAGTTATTATAGAAATTCCAACTTAGCTATTACATGTTTGGGGCATGAATTTTTTTTACATGTAGCTATTATAACTTAAATCCGACTTACTACATATTATTATTACTCCCTTTTGTAACTAGTGCGTCAAAAATAATAATCATTTCCCATCTGCGAGTTTTTTTTAGTTGTGCAGTATATATTTCTATATAACTTTTAAAGCGTACCTCAATGGGCCACAAAGGAATCTAGGTATAAACATTAATTTTGTATCTCAATCTTTTTTGAAATACGTAAAACCTTTGATAGGGGATCATTTTATGGCCCTGTTTGCAGACTGCACATTTAATGAAGATCATTTTCTTGGTATTAGGGGGAGATTAGAAATCAAAATTTAATGAATACCGGGAAACTTTTCTAAAGAAAATAAAGATCTTCAAATATTTCAACATAAGCACTAGTCAAATTGAACTGGAAGTTCAAAGAAAATAAACTTGCAATCTGCCAGATGCATTATCAAATGCCATTATGCCAAAAACAGGGAAAAGACAACGGGTATTGATTTTACCCGTTGTCTTAAGATCAAAACCCGTTGTCTTAAAAATACCCGCTGTGGTAACTTCAAAAGGGCGCCGAAAGACAACGGGTTTAATCCCCCGTTGTCTTTACCCGTTGTCATAGATTATTTAATTTTTTTTAATAAATTAGTATTTAGTATAAAAGGGACACTTAGAAAAAATTGATCTTATTTTTCATCTCATTATGTTCGTAGCTTCATGGATTCTTCCCTATTACCACTATTTGCCCTCTTTACCGTCGGTGCAACCCCCAAATCCGACTGGATTCTTCAAATATTTGCAAATTTTTGGATCCATTTGGTTATTTTTTGAATTAAAAGGTTCTTCTCCTTCGTAATTCTGTGTTCCACAAATTACTCTTACCGTTTTCAAGCAGTTCCTCAAATTTCCCTCCTTCGGCAATTTTAGGACTTTTGCCTACAGTGGAGCATCGCCAATCCGTGTGGATTTTCCGACCAATCTACCTCTATGGTGTGCATATGTGAGGCTGCGTCACCTCTTTTTCATTTGGGATTTCGGATTTCATGGGTTCCTCTCTTTTCCGTCAAAAGCAGATCTAGGGTACGCCATATTCCTAGGCCGCCTCCGTTGGATCGAAGGGCTTCTGCTAAGGTCGTTGTGCGCGTATCTCCTCTGGGACGCTGCGCCCCACGATCACAATTCAGAGTCCTTGGGTTTCCTCCCTCCGCCGCCAGTTCTGTGCGTCCATCTTTGCGACGTTGTTACTGTGTTGACCGCCCAGATTCCACGTTTGAGCTCTCTCACTTTGGACTCCGTTTATCCTTTGCTCATCTTCGTTGGGTCAAAGCTTCGTTCTCTATTTTTGGAGTATGTATTCATAATTTCATATGTTTGTTATTGACTTCATGTTTCATTTAACTGATTGGTAATGTTTTCTTGATTGAATTTCGAAAGCTGATAGAAATGATGTATGTACATGAGCTTTTCTTGATTATTAGGGACTATAAGAAACTGATAGTTCTGGGAAAATAGTGTTAGATTGATCGTAGACTTCAATTGTTCAGATATTGTTCTTATGATCAGGTCCAAGGTTTGTCAACTTCCTCTAATTTACTCAGAATATTGAGAAATTAGAGGAGGTGGAATACCTTATGAATTGGATGAGTTGTTGTAACAAACATACATAGTTTTTTTTTGCATATTTCCGGCATTTAGTGGCATTCTACTCTTTTTTTTTAAAAAAAAATTTGGAGTGAAAATAGGAACAAGAGAAATGAGCCGAAGGTTTTTGGTTTCGATGTTGATGATGATGCTGACAACTGCAACTGAAAGCTTCTTGGTTGATATTATTTATGTTGACTCTGCTGTCGCTAAAGGCACTGGTAATAATTAACTAATATCAACTTAAATAATTCTGCCCTTTTTTTCGTAATTCCATTTTCTTACAGTTTGTTTGGATGGGAGTCCGCCTGCATATCATCTTGATAAGGGATCTGGACCTGGAATTAACAATTGGTTAGCTCTAGATTGATCCGAGCTTGTCTTTTTCAGTTGTCAATTTTTTAACTCACTTGTTATGTGCCTAATGAAGCTGATGACCTTTTTTCTCCTTAATATCAGAAAAACTTCTGGAATGAAGTTCTTGCTTTACTTTAGAGTTTGGTCCTCTACGCTGTTGGCCAGGGGGTTTATGTCTTTCCAGGTCAATCGGGGACATGGATGTTGGTGAATTTATCGTTCCAATACCTCATGTCAAGCAAGTGAAGGTAGCTATAAGAACTCTTCAGTTTATAGCCCTTACACTTCATTAATCACTCAACACTTCTTCATTGCAATGAAGTTAACAAGTATGGGTGGAAGCCTTATAATTGCCTCCGATGGAATATGGGACGTGTTGTCATCAGAAAGTGTTGTAAAGTGTTGCCGTGGAGTGCCTGCTGAACTTGCTGATCGTCTAGTAGTCAAGGTACTTCTCAATTTCTAGGCTCGTGATTTGGCTTTTGAAAATTCAGTCATTTCAATACATGATGGATAATAGACACTGAATTTTTCATTTGTATGTCGTCGATCAACTCAGCTGCCTTCTTTTTTTGAAGCCTCGGTGATCGGGCTGCTCTCCAGGTACTTTTTAATGTGTGACTTCTTTTAAAAGATAACTGCCAAATGAAATAGCTACTTATATATGGATTGGAAAACCTAAAAGCAGAGTATTATCACAGTTGACATAACAAGAATTTTAATGGATTTGGTTATTAAATCTTCACTAAGGTTGAAATGTGGAATCTCCTTCTCATTTTTGTCGAACTTGTAGACGATAATATAAAGTTTGAAGACCAATAATACTTTTCCAGAGACGATACAAGAATTGAATGAATAGGCTATCAAATTTAAATTGCGAAATGAAGGGTAAGGTTGGTTTAATTAAGAAAATAAGTAGAGAATCGCGATAACTGTGCATGCTATACTGATGAAAAGACAGCGAGAGCAATTGAGGATTAGATGTGTTGGTTTAATTCTGTCAGTTTGTACAGGCAAATTGCTTTGTACCTGTGCTGTAAATGTTTTTTAATTAATAAATAGTTTGAGTCATTAAAAAGGAAAATCGTATGAGTTTGTAATGTGCTTTCACCGGAGATGTGATCATCACAAAATCTGTAATATCTCAGAATTTATTTAAAATATTATATTAGAATGTGATTCACTCCCGTGGATCCGGTGGATGACTTTATATTTGTAATGGCTTCATTAATAACGACCATTAATTGTTGGCAGTATGACCTCCTTTTCTCAAACTTCAAAGCTTCATATAATTTTTTAAACCATGTGCACAAATAATTAATTAGCTCACAATTATCTTTGTCAAAATCTAACAAAAAAGAATAGCTTTCAATTATTCACATAATGTTATGCACCTATTACGTACAGGCAACCTAATTCAAAGTCACATTCCCATAGGGAAATGGTTATTACCATAATAATTAAAGTTAATTTGGCATCATCTTTCTAGCTATCACCCTAGTCCTCACAAAAGTATATATTCATCTCTCAAATTTTGTTTCATCTCTAATATGAGAATGTATAATGAATTGCACATATAGTGATATCACTAATAATAATATTAGTTGTTATAAATAGTAGTTTTACAAGTAAATATATTACTACATTTTTACAAATAATAGTATAAGTGATGCACTATAACTATTATACAAATAATGGGTAAATAAATAGTAATTCTTTTTGCAAATCAATTTTACCTTATATTTTGAAATAATATTAATTATATTTAGATTGTGAAATGAAGGGTAAGGTACATTATAATTGATATTTCGTTTTACTTGAGTGCTAATAATAAGGAGTATGTAAACCTTTACATTTTGTAAGTGAACTAGCATTCTCCTATCTAACTCCTTTGAGAAATTTTGGTAGTGCTATTATAAATAAATTTGGCTTCATTAGAGAAGGAATTGTTGCTGTTGCAAAGCGTTTGGGTGACAACATGGTAAAAGGAAGTTAGAAACATCAAGTTGTTCATCTCTAGCAGAAGATGATGTTGTACATGGAGGAAAAGCTGGTCATGCAATCCTTGGGGTTAACCTTGGAATGAACAAGACTAGTGAAGATGCCACGGCCGATTATGTGCAAGGAGTTCATAAGTTATCTCAATACGTTGATTACTTGGTACGTGATTTACTTTAAAAGTCTTTGTTAAAGTTTCCTGAATTTCTTAACCACATCATCTGCTTATGTAACGCTTCTGCCGATTCTTCTAAAATTACACTCTGATCAGCTTAAATTTTTTGAATCTTAATAAGGTGAATACATTAAAATTAGGCTGATGTTATATACTCTGAACAATGAAAGGCACGTGAAGCTTGGCCAATATATGCTTATAAATATTTTCTTTCATCCTAGATACTTAGTGCTGGTTGTGGTGAGAAAGGATTCACGACCAAGTGGTTTTGGTGGTTGTGAAGAATTGGGGTTCACAGTCGGTAATATACTTCTGCTAGTTATCCATCACAAAAATTCTTGATGGTTTGAATTATTTTGCTGATTGTTGTTTCGTGGATATGGTGGAAAATTTGTTTACTGATTCCGGATTGAATCCTAGTTTTTTTCTGCCATATTTGTAAGGAAAAATTTAGATGATTATAATTGGGTACAAATTAAATCATTATAATTCAAATGGATGAAAGCTGTTGAATGCTCCCATGGCTTCCCATGCACCAAATTTAATCTCCAGCTCTTCCTGCACACAAGTATATAATTAAGATTAATTATTTTGAGAATCATGACACGCATGTACGTTTATATATATATATATATATGTATATATATGTATATATATATATATATATATATATTTATAACTTAATTGAATCACATATATCATATAAAATTAAATTTCAAATTTTCACTATCGAATGATAAATTATAATTAGATGGTTCACAATTGACCGTTGTACATGTACGGCCTTCACCTTCTCAATTGACCATTTCATGTGAGACGCTTCTTTGATACAAATGGCCTTCACCTTCTCAATTGACCATTTCATGTGAGACGCTTCTTTGATACAAATAACTTGCCTTTATATTGCAGCTGTATACAGGTGCTTTTCAATTCAACTATAATTTGAATTGAAAACTGATACTTAAAAAATTACAGAGAACTGAAAACATAGTAACAACCTGAGATCAAGAAATATATAATTGAGTGTGATGGAGTTGTGGAAGCAGATTCGATGCAATTAGTGGTAAGAATAGTTTTATGTTGATAATATTGTTATATTTTGGTCTTTAGAATTTGTCTGATTATTGAGTTATGTGGTATATGTTTATATACATCACAAGTGCTTTCTATGAAGGAGCAAATAGTTTTAGATTTTTGTATGATTGGTCTTACAAGAGAATATTTGAAAACCTGTTCAATCTGTGATTCCGCATTCTCTTGTCTGCCTATAGAAAGATATATCTTAGACATTTATTAAAAGCTTTTACTATCTTGTGATTGAGTTGCGTGTGATCTATTTATGAATTTTACAGCAAGTAATGTGCTTCCTGTGAAGAAGCATAGCTTTATGACTTTTACAGCAAATACTGTTCTTCTTGTTAAGTGTATCATTATTCATCATCAGTTGATTTTAACCATCCTTTACTCATTTTATTGTTTGTATTTTAACAGTTTCCACAGAAGAACTACTCTAGAAAAGAAATTGATGATATGCGGGAGGAATGGACTATCTGTGTTTCTGAATACATGGACAACTAATTTACTAGAAGTGGTCAGAAGTTGAAGTTGATCTATTGCTTTTTTATTATTTTGAACATGTTGAAGTTGGAAGATTAGCAACATGTTATTAAAATTGGAAGATTTGTCGATTGTCGTTCGAAAACTATGTATGAATTAATGTGGTTTTTGAATTGTGGAGATATTTTATGATAATTACATTCCTATTGGTTCTTAATTTATGGCATGAAAAATATCTATATATAATATTAATAAGCTACAACAACAGAAATAAAAAAAAGAGTAGAATATAGTTTTGACAACGGATTAAATATATAAGACAACGGGTATACACCGTTGTCGTAAATACTTAAGATAACGGGTATAAAAAGTAAAAATTACGGACAAAATGCCTTGTCGTAGGTATTTACCACAACGGTTTTAAAATTCTATAACAACTGTTATTCTTCGTTGTCGTAAATACTTAAGACAACGGGTATAAAAGATATAAATTACGGACAAAACACGTTGTCGTAGGTATTTGCCACAACGGTTTTAAAATTCTATAACAACGGTGATACACCATTGTCGTAAATACTTAAGACAACGGGTATAAAAGGTAAACACAACGGTAGTTATCAGTTGTCATATGCTTAAGACAACGATTAATAAATAGTAAAGAAAACGGGTATTCACCGTTGTCATAAATACTTAAGACAACGGTGAGAAACCCGTTGTCAAAAGTCTGGACCTACCACAACGAGTCGATCCACAACGGTGGAAAAACACTTACGACAACGGGGAATCCCTATTGTCGTAGCTCTTTTCTGGCATAGTGTGCATTACTAATTATAAAGAATTGATTACAAATAGTTTAGGTTTCAATGAAATCAAATAATATTGATGCCCCTGTACGCCGGAAGTGTAATGGACCTCCTTACACAAAATCATGGTCTATTAAAGCTAATAAAATATTTAGTCACTCTTGAAATCTCTTGAAGAGATTTGTCATGAAGACAGAAATCCTAGTAAAAAACATGTGTACATAGCAATCAAAATACTACGATATTGGAACACCCAGATCAAAATATTTTGGGAAATGATGAAGATCTGGTTTATATGAATCTTAAAGTAAATAAATACAGGAGATAAATATATCACTGTTGTCAACAACTTATTCATACCCACAGTAGCTCTTTCTAAAATATGATACCAGTATCTAAATTGGGTGCTCGAAGCACTTTGATTAGATACACTAGAAAGAAGCAAGTGTGGAAGAGCTAGACTCGCTAAATAAAGGAAGTATTTTGTTCTATCGTACATACCCCCTAAATATTTTATCGCTGAAGGATATAAATGGGTATTTATATGAAAACAAAATGAAATGATAAAGTAGAGAGATAAAAAGCGAGTTTAATAGCTTAAAGGTTTTTCGCAGAGACCCATTATTGATTTTGATATGATTAAACATATTATCATATTGTGAATATTTTAAAGTTCCGCCATATATCCCTGGCAGTTAAATTAATTTAGAAATGCAGTTGGTGGACATTGTAAAAATATTTATACAGATCATTAGATTCTGATAATAATATGAAAATCTTTGATAGATTTAGAGATTCCCCAGATGCGGAATAATAAAGATCGTAGTATGTTTAGTATAAAACTACGACCTTCATTATATGATTTAAAACAATAAAGTCGAATATGGTTTAATTGGCTTAGTGAATTCCTCCTGAAGAAGGAAAGATTTTGAAGAAGCTTGTTCAATCTTAAAAGTTAAATTCAAAATGAAAAATCTTATACAAAACCAAGTTTTATCTCGGCCTGTAGATTGAGAATCTCCTTGATGGAATTTTTATACACCAGTCAACCTACTTGAAAAGTTGTTGAATAGATTCTATATGGACAAATCTCATCCTCTTAGTACAACAATAGTTGTTTGCTCCCTTGAAGTGGAAAATAACTTATTTAGACCTATAGAAGATACCAATAAAATATTAGGACCAGAAGTTCCTTGTTTTAGCGCGATTGTCGCATTACTTTATCTTGCAAACTGCACTTGACCGGATGTCGCTTTTGCAGTAAATTTACTTGCAAGAAACAATATCTTTCCTACAAGGAGACATTGATATGATTAAACACATATTAAAGTATCTTTGAGGTTCATAAAATTTTAGTTTATTTTATCATAAAAACCAAGACAAAATACTAGTAGGTTATTCAGATGTTGACTATATGTCTGATCCCGATAATGTCAGCTACCAAACTGATTACTTTTTTCTCTGTGGTAGTACAACCATCTCATGGAGATCTGTTAAACAAACTATGATGACCACCTCTTCAAATCATTTAGAGATTATAGCTCTGTATGAAACTGCACGAGAATGTATTTGGTTAAATTCTTTAGTAAAGCACATTTACGATCGTGCGGTATCAATTTAAATGATATAAATCCTACAATAATTCATGAAGATATATTAGGACCAGAAGTTCCTGCGATTGATGTATTACCTTATTTTGCAAACTTACTAGCTAGAATATCACTTTTGTGGTAAATTTATTTGCAAAATTCAGTGTCTCTTCTGCAAAGAGACATTGGTATGATGTTAAACACATATTAAAGTATCTTCTTATATCCACATGTGTTCTGCAAAGAGACATTGGTATGTGTTTGGTTAAAATCGTTAGTAAAACACATTTACGATCATGCGGTATCCCTTTAAATGACATAAATCCTAATATAATTCATGAAGATAATGTTGTCTGTATTGCTCAAATAAGTAATGACTATGTCAAAGGGAACTTGACAAAACACATTTCCCCTAAATTCTTTTATACTTACGAACTCCAGAAGAGTGGTAATATTCCAATACAAAAAGTACGCTCAAGTTACAATCTTACAGATTTGTTCACTTAATCCCTTCCTACATCTACTTTTGAAAGATATGCTCGTGTGATCGGAATGCGTCGACATGGAAGATTTTTATCTTCAGCGGAAGTATCAACATTAAAACAATCCTGAAGATTGTATCACGAAAATTGACAGTTGTACTCTTCCTTGTTAACTAAAGTATACTTCCAAAATAATTATAATGTCGAAGGGGGAGTGTTATAAAAAATAGATAAATGTGGACATTAATAATTCAATAAGTCCATTGGGCCCTTGGCCTAATGGGCTTTAGGGTTTAGCTAGGGTTACATTCCTTTATATACATTGTATTCGTGATCATTGTAAATGATGAGAACATTCGCAGTATTATCATTGATATATCTCCTTGCTTGGCCACCCCTAGTGATTAGGGTCATAATATAATCATTTTGCATCCATTTCTATATAGTTTTGATGAGTTTGCATTCATATTTGACCCTAATATGCTATGAATTGTGATATTGACCCTTTGTTGGCTAGAAAGTGTGTTTTATAGGAAAAAACGAGCAAAAATGAGGAATTCCCGACTATAGGGGTTGAGACGATGAAATCCAAGCTTATGGAGATGTTTAAAATACTCAATTGGAAACCCTAGGAAGATCGGATGAGCCATCGGGTCAAAAATAGAAAAGTCAAAAATCGGACTTCGGAGGACTGCCCAGCTCCCGCGCCGGAACAACGCAGCTCGCGCATCCGCATTTTGTTTGCGCGCTGAGCCAGTGCTCGAACAAGCGCGTGATCAAGGCACCAGCTCCAGCTCGCGCGACCTCCAAGCTCAGCTCGCGCGCCAGTTCATTTTTCCAGATTTCCAGGGGTATTCTCGTCTTTACGCGTGTTTAATGAAGGGTACTTTGGTCCATGCTTGAAGAGTACTATATACTTGAAGCATCAAATTTCCAAGGAGATTCTATAAACTTTCATTCATTTTCTTAGATTCTCAATTAGATTAGGGAGTTAAGAGAAGTTACTAAGTGGGTTCTTAGATTTTCTTAATCTTCTTTCTTCAATTACTTTCAATCTACCCGTTGGATTGACGATCCGTTTGTTGCATTAGCTTAGTCGTGATTAGAGCTACATTCCTAAGGTTTGGTTTTCCATTTTGAGTTCCGGATTGCAAGATTGATATTCAAGGTAGTAGATAACACTTTCAATTCTATTGTTCTAGGTAAGACAATTGTAATTTCTCTTCATATAAGTCTTAATCATGATGTTAGATAGCTTAATTGTTGTTATGTTTAGCCATGGGCTAATTTCTATATGCATTGGTGTATGAAGCTTATGTAGTAGTTTGGTAATCCTAAGTTTATATTATGATATTTGTTTGATTAATTCTCTTAATTGTTGTTATGAATGAATGTCTAGTATTGCCAATTGGATGTTTAGAGCCCTAGTGGATTGGCAAGACATGAGAATTGAGCTTATTCATGAAAATCTTTATTGAATATTGTGCAAGCTAAGTGTTTGATGAAATGCTTCTAGGACAATGAGAATTGCCTATGAGTTTAGTCACCACAATTAGGGTATTAGGTGTCATTAGGGAGACCTAGACATATTAATAAAGCTAATTGCTTAATTGACCACAGTGGACCTTGCATGATTAGGAAAGATACGTACCATACGAATCATAAGTGGATTACACTAATGCATGCTTCCACTCTTACTCATCTTTGATAAAGGTGATAGGTAGATTCTTATCTTTTGTTAAGAAAAGTAGATAAATACCCAAACCTTTTATTGCTTTCTAAGACTCGATTCTCAACAACAATCTTACTATTCTTAGACCCGTTTCCCTGTGTTCGATAATTTTAACTTGATCATCTTGCCACGTCTACTACTACCACGTGCACTTGCGTGAGACACGAAATTGGCAAACAACTTTTTAGCGTTGTTGCCGGGGAGACGGCTACTTTGTTTAGTTGGGATTGTTGTTGTGTTATTTTCATTTATTTTCCTTAAAGAATTATCATATTTGGTGAGTGTTGATACTTGCTTATTCTTGTAGGATTGAGCTAAATCAAGATGGATGGATACAATTACTCCTCGTATTCTCCACACTATACAAATCCTTCTACATCTTACACATATCAACCCTACTCCTAAACACATCAAGAATCCAACCAACACAACTACCCATACCAAGATACATCCTATAACCTATTACCTTCTACATCCTATCATCAAGGGGAGGATCATTCTAACCACATTAATGAAACTCTACTCCTCATAGTCAAGCAATTAGAGGAAAGGAGGAGGGAAGATGAAAGGCATTTTGAAGAGACGAACAAGAAATTTGATCAAATTTGTAGAGTTCAAAGGGATCAAATCAAGAAAATAGAGATGTAATTGGGACAATTGTCCAAGTTATGCGGACAAAGAGCTCGAGAATGTAAGTCTTCCATAATCCAAACCCATTTAAGTGAGGGTTGTAAGGCTATTGAATTGAGGAGTGGGAGGAGGTATGAAGGACCTAGAATGCCTATTTTTGATGATGTTTGTGATAAGGGGGTAGAAAGAGAAAGGGATGAAGATTTAGATGTTGGAGTTGATATGGAATATGCTATTCCATTAGGTGAAGTAAATGGAGAGTATGGTGGAAGAAGGGATTGTGGAAGAAGGAGAGAAAGATGGACCCATTAGGTGAAGTGAATGGAGAGGAAATGGAGAAACATACCCTTTTATGAAGCATTGGAGCAAATGCCGAGTTATGCTAAGTTTTTTAAAGATTTGTTGGCCAAGAGGAGAAGAGTTGATGAGCCAAAAATGGTTAAGTTGACGAAGGAATGTAGTGATATCTTGAGTTGGAAGCTACCTCAAAAAGAGAAAGATCCGGGTTGTTTTACCATTGTGTGCGATATGGGAAATGGAGTAATCCGTAATGCTCTTTGCGACTTAGGGGCGAGCATAAATTTAATTCCATTATCCATCTTTAAGAGCTTGGATCAAGGGCATTTGAAGGGGACGTCCACAACTTTGCAACTTACCGACGGATCTACTACAATTCCAAATGGGTTCATAGAATACGTTTTAGTGAAGATAGAAAAATTCATCTTTTCGGCGGACTTCTACGTTCTTGACATGGAGGAGGACAAGGACATTCCCCTTATCTTGGGAAGACCCTTCTTAGCAACCGCACGCGTGGTAATTGATGTGTACAAAGGGGAGCTAACCTTGAAGTTAGATGGTGAAGAACTTCATTTCTCAATACGAGATTCGATGAAGCATCCTATGGAGCAACCTTCTTGCAATTCCATTGATGTGGTTGAACTTTGTATTCAAGAAGCATTTGAAGATGCTAAAACTCCTTTCTTTACTAGTAGCTATGAGATTCCTAAATATAATGATGTTGATAGTGATGATATTGATGATGATCTTGATTGTAGGAACGAAGAAGCTCTAATGGAAATCGAGGAAGGAGAGAGATCATCAAAGCAAGAGGACATGGAGTGCAAGGACAAGAAGGAAGAAACGAAGAGTGCATTAAAGTCATTGCCCGATCACCTCAAGTATGCTTTCCTTGAGAAAAATGAAAGCTATCCGGTAATAGTTTCTTTTACCTTGAGTGATGATGAACTTGATAAATTATTGATAGTCCTTAGGAAGCATAAATCGGCCATAGGATGGACCGTATAAGATCTTAAAGGTGTTAACCCCTCCCTTTGCATGCATAGAATACATTTAGAAGAGGATTGTAAGCCTTTAGTCCGACCTCAAAGGTGTGTTAACCCTATCATTCAAGAAGTGATTAAAAAGGAAGTTATTAAGTTGCTTGGTACTAATATGATATTCCCTATTAGTGATAGCCCGTGGGTGTCACCATTACACGTCTTATCTAAAAAGGGTGGTATGACTATCATAAAAATGGAGAATAATGAATTGATTACCACTAGAGTTGCAACGGGTTGGCGTGTGTGTGGACTATAGGGAGCTAAACAAAGCAACTTGCAAAGATCACTTTCTTCTACCTTTTATGGACCAAATGCTTGATCGTTTATGTGGTTATAGTTATTATTGTTTTCTTGATGGTTACTCCGGCTACAATCAAATTATGATTACACCGAAGGACCAAGAGAAGACAACCTTCACATGTGCATATGGGACATATGCTTGGAGACACATGCACTTTGGGCTATGCAATGCTCTGGCGACCTTTCAAAGGTTAATGATGTCTATTTTTAATGGATTGATTGAACACATTATGGAAGTTTTCATGGATGACTTTAGCGTGTTTGGTGATTCTTATGATATTTGCTTGTCTAACCTTGAAAAGGTTTTGATTAGATGTGAAGAGGCTAACTTGGTGCTAAATTGGAAAAAATGTCACTTTATGGCCCAAGAAGGTATTGTTTTAGGGCATCATATCTCCTCCAAGGGCTTGCAAGTAGATAGAGCAAAGGTAGTGGCGATTGAGAAGTTGCCTCCACCTTTCAACGAGAAGGGCGTAAGATCATTCTTGGGTCATGCGGGCTTTTATCGTAACTTTATAAAGGATTTTTCTAAACTCTCAAAGCCTTTATCTAGATTACTTGAGAAAGATGTGCCTTTCAAATTTGATAATGCTTGTTTAACATCTTTGAGGTTGCTCAAAGAGGCATTGGTGAGTGCACCCATTCTCATCACACTCGATTGGAAGGAACAATTTGTCCTCATGTGTGATGCTAGTGACTATGCGATGGGGGTGGTGCTAGGACAACAACGAGACAAGAGATTCCATGCCATCTACTATGCCTCAAAGACTTTCTCATCTACCCCATTGAACTACACGACAATCGAGAGGGAACTCTTAGATATTGTGTATGCCGTTGAGAAGTTTCGTCCTTACCTTGTGGGGACAAAGACCATTGTTTACACGAATCACTCGGCTATTAGGTTTTTTATGACAAAGACAGATTTCAAGCCTCGGTTGATACGATGGTTGCTACTCTTGCAAGAGTTTGATTTGGAGATTCGAGATAAGAAAGGAAGCGAGAATGTCATAGCCGACCACTTGTCGCGACTTGTTAGAGGGGATGATGCATTAGAAGAGAAGGATGAGATACATGAGAGTTTTCCGGATGAGAATTTATTTAGATTGGAGGGAGCTAGCATTTAGAAGATGGATGATGAAGCTCCATGGTTTGCGGACATCGAAAACTTTTTGGCTAGTGGAGTTATACCTTATGGGATGAATTCGAATGCTAGAAAGAGATTCTACAAGGAAATTCACAACTATATTTGGAAAGATCCTTACTTATATCGGAGAGGGGTCGATTCTATCATTAGGAGGTGCATTCTGAATGAAGAGGTGGAGAGTGTAATAACACATTGTCACTCACTTCCTTTCAGGGGTCACTTTGGTGCTATTAAAATGGCTCAAAAGGTACTCCAATTGGGCTTCTATTGGCCTTCCATTTTCAAAGATTGTCATATGTATGTTACTAGATGTGATAGATGTCAAGTGTGGGAGGGTTATCAAGAAGAGATGAGATGCCCTTGAATGTTTTCCAAGAGGTAGAAGTCTTTGATATATGGGGCATAGATTTTATGGGACCCTTCCCACCATCTCATGGCTATGTTTATATTCTTTTGGCGGTTGATTATGTATCGAAGTGGGTGGAAGCAATCCCCACTAAGTTGAATGATGCTAGAATTGTCATGGAGTTCTTGAGGAAGAACATTTTTGCTTGGTTTGGTGTTCCTCGATCCTTGATTAGTGATGGGGGTAGTCATTTTGTGAATAGGGCTTTGGGAAATCTTCTTGTGAAGTATGATGTAAAGCATAAGGTGTCAATGGCCTACCACCCTCAAACTAATGGATTGGAGGAAGTGTCTAATCACCAAATCAAGCTCATCCTTGAGAAGACTGTCAATGCATATAGGAATGATTAGGCTTTAAAGTTGGACGATGCTCTTTGGGCTTATCGTACGGCCTTCAAGACTCCCTTGAACCTCTCTTCTTACCAAATAGTCTATGGGAAGCCTTGCCACTTGCCCATTGAACTCGAGCACAAGGTTTATTGGGCTACAAAGAAGTTGAATTTTGATGAGAAATTGTGTGGGGAGAAGAGACTCTTGCAATTACATGAATTGGATGAATTTAGGGATGAGGCCTACGAAAATACCAAGATTTTTAAAGAAAAGACGAAGAAGTGGCATGATGCTAACATCAAAGGGAAGTCTTTTAAAATGCTTGATCAAGTCCTTTTGTTCAACTCAAGACTTAAATTGTTCCCCGGGAAGTTGAAATCGAAGTGGAGCAGACCTTTCACAATCTCTAATTGCTTCGCAAGTGGTTGGTATGAGCTCACGAATGAGAAAGGGGAATTGTTCTATGCGAATGGACATCGTTTGAAGCATTATCATGATTCAACGCCAAAAAAAGTGACAAGTCGTTTGAGGCTCTTTGATTTGGATCCTCCTTGAGTGGAGTTTTAGTGTCATCCGGCTAAGGGACGTTAATCTAAGCACTAAATGGGAGGCAACCCATTCTTTTTATTTTTTATTTAGATTTTTGCTTGTTAATTTTGTTGATTTGTGTTTTTTATTTTATAGGTGTTTATTTTCCAAGAGATGCTGTCATGGAGTTACTATTCTAAAGGGCGAGATATTATATTCTTGTCCTTATTGAAGCACTTGGCCTAGCCAAGTTTGGGGGAGTCATCTTTTGTTGTGATGAATTGTCCTTTGGATTTCTTGATGATGCTATGAGTAGTTATTTTGATTAGTGCATTGCAGGATCTTTACTTCACTTTTGCAAAACTTTTTAGATCCTTGATCCAAAAAAGTTTCCAAAAAAGTTTGGGGGGTGTGTTAGTTTTACAAATCTTAATGCAATGCTATATTTAGGAAGATATTAGTGTTTCTTTGATACTTTGGACCTTGTGCCTAGCTAGATTTCTTATTTTTGCTTGATATGATAGCCATATAGTTGCTAGCTTTGAGTAGTGATGCATGAGATATACTTATGATTGTGTGGATGGTGTTGAAAGTTCATGTTAGGTGTAGTGGACTTATCATTTAATTCATGTCTTGTTTATGGTGTTATTGATTCTATGATTCTTGATATATTGATGATTTGAGCATTTTTTATATGATATGAGTCTTGATCACCTATACCCGTGAGGTTTGAGCCATTTTGATGTCCATTTCAATCTTGAAGGGATGATATTCTTTTATGTGAGTTCCACACATGTGCATTTTACCCTAGAACTCGGCTTATGTCTTATGTGAGACTACATTAGATGATGAGTTCACATGATATGAATTGAGGCCATTTTTTATCTATATTGAGTCACTTTGCCTTTATGAGCCTACCAATGATATTATGATCCATTGTTTACCATTTTGTACCTTTAGACCTTTCCTTTGGCTAACCACACTTTAAGTCATATGTCCTTCCTTTTTGGAACTCTCTTGTCCCTATGATTAGTAGAATGAAAAGAAGGAAGGAGGGTAGTGAGATGATAAAGAAATTGGTGGCTAAATTGGAAAGAAATTCTAATGCATGGATTGATGTGAAAAGTAAGAGCAAGTGCTAGCAAAGCATTGAAAAAGGTTGATTCTTAAGTGTTGTGAGTATGATCACAACTTGTCAAAAAGGGAATTTAAATTGTTTGAAAAGTGTTAATTGGAAAATTCATGAAGAGTGTGTTAATTGCATGAAGATGTGAATGATCTCTACTTTGATTCCTTCAATGCTTTACTAATCATACTTAGTCATTTTTGTCCATATATTCCCTTCCCTACCAAAGAGCCAACACTACAACCTTGATAAAGTCCTCATTGATGTGTGAATGATTTGTCATTTCAAGTGGTGGAGAACTTAGACTAAAGCCAAGCCCATGGTAGTAGATGTACTTTCTGTGATGATTGAGAGAACCTCAAACACTTGAGAGATGAGATATAAACTTCTTGGTGAGGATCTTTGCTCATTGATTTGATTATTTGCTCATTGATTTAAAGTTGATGGTTGATTAGATGACATTTCACTCTAGACTTGCTTGATATTTTGTTATATGTCCATGGCATTTGATGTTGTGCTTGATGCTTCATTGATACAAATATTCTCCTATCTTATCGCTTCGTTGCTCGAGGCCGTGCAACAATCTAGTTTGGGGGTGTGATTAGGGTCATAATTGCATCATTTTGCATCCATTTCTATATGGTTGTGATGAGTTGATGTTCATATTTGACCATAATATGCTATGAATTGTGCTATTGACCCTTTGTTGGCTAGAAAGTGTGTTTTATAGGGAAAAAACGAGCAAAAACGAGGAATTCCTGACTATAGGGGTTGAGACGATGTAATCCGAGCTTATGGAGATGTTTAAGATACTCAATTGGAAACCCTAGGAAGATCGGATGAGCCATTGGGTCGAAAACGGAAAAGTAAAAAATCAGACGTCGGAGGGCTGCCCAGCTCCCGCGCCGGAACAACGCAGCTTGCGCATTCGCATTCTGTTTGCGTGCCGAGCCAGTGTGCGATCAAGGCACCAGCTCCAGCTCGCGCGGCCTCCAAGCTCAGCTCGCGCGCCAGTTCATTTTTCTGGATTTCCAGGGGTATTCTCGTGTTTGTGCGCGTTTAATGAAGGGTACTTTGGTCCATGCTTGAGGAGTACTATATATACTTGAAGCATCAGATTTCCAAGGAGATTCTACACACTTTCATTCATTTTCTTGGATTCTCAATTAGATTAGGGAGTTAAGAGAAGTTACTAAGTGGGTTCTTAGATTTTCTTAATCTTCTTTCTTTGATTACTTTCAATCTATCCGTTGGATCGATGATCCATTTGTTGCATTAGCTTAGTCGTTATTAGAGCTACATTCCTACGGTTCGGTTTTGCATTTTGAGTTCCGGATTGCAAGATTGAGATTCAAGGTAGTACATAGCACTTTCAATTCCATTATTCTAGGTAAGACAATTGTAATTTCTCTTCATATTAGTCTTAATCATGATGTTAGATAACTTAATTGTTGTTATGTTCATTCAATTAGCCATGAGCTAATATCTATATGCATTGGTGTATGAAGCTTATTAGTAGTTTGATAATCCTATCAATCCAATGCTTGTATTGTGATATTGTTTGATTAATTCTCTTAATTGATATTATGAATGAATGTTTAGTATTGCCAATTGGATGTTTAGAGCCCTAGTGGATTGGCAAGACATGAGAATTGAGCTTATTCATGAAAACTCTTTATTGAATATTGTGCAAGCTAAGTGTTTGATGAAATGCTTCTAGGACAATGAGAAATGCCTATGAGTTTAGTCACCACAATTAGGGTATTAAGTGTCAGTAGGGAGACCTAGACATATTAATAAAGGTAATTGTTTAATTGATCAAACAATGGACCTTGCATGATTAGGAGAGGTAGGTACCATACGAATCATAAGTGGATTACACTAATGCATGCTTCCACTCTTGCTCATCTTTGATAAAGGTGATAGGTAGATTCTTATCTTTTGTCAAGAAAAGTAGATAAACACTCAAACCTTTTATTGCTTTCTTAGATTCGATTCTCAACAACAATCTTACTACTCTTAGACCCGTTTCCCTGTGTTCGATAATTTTAACTTGGTTATCTTGCCACGTCTACAATTCAAACAACCAGAAACATAAACCCCATGTTTTCCTACAGGGGAGTTAAATTTGAAATCAGGTGCATGCATCCATCCATCCAGATTTAATGAATACAATTGAACATTAGTGCAGAAAAAATTAGTGCGGAATACTGAAACTCTCAGCACCACCAAATGTCCATTTTTTTTCATTACATCTCATCCCAAAAGACACATACGCTCTTTGACCTTCAGTAGGAAATGGAATATAAGAAAAAGGAAGGGTACATTTTTTACCGGTGGTATGGTTGTAGATGACCAATTCATCTTGCCTACTTATCATGATAACAAGCCCGTTCCACGATGCCATTACCTCCAATGGATCTATCATTTCATACCCCATCTTGTCGTTTTTCAAAACGCCCAGCGGTGGTGCTCTGTAATCCAATGGGAGATTGCCAAACTCCCCTCCCCTCAAAATCACAAGGCGAAGTTCCCTTCTCACTTTGGTTAGATGAAGACGAATAAACCTCGTGTTTAAAAATAAAGTGTTGAATTTCTTACACTCACATTTCAATCCCCCAAGAAGAGCTACTGGAAGTCGGGGGAAATGGCTACCACCACATTATGTGGAAGAGTGCTCAAAATTCATCGCATAAAAAATTTAGACGCCCTTCTTCTTTCTCTGGAAGTTTTCATGAAACCGCTTTTTTTTTGTTCTTTCTCTATCAGAATGATTTTAGTCTCTCTCTTTGTTAGAAGAACTCAGGGTGCTTTTGAGGGGATTCATACGTAAGAGTCTAATCACGTTAATCAATAAGTTTTAATGTAATATTTGAAAAGCCACTAACTCCCCCTCACAACTCACATTCCTTTTGGTTGGTTTCTAATGCTTTTTTTTAATAAAACGGTAAAAACACAATAGGGCGGGTAAAATTTATTCTTGGACAATATATTATTTTTTCTTGGACTAATTTTTTAATTTATTTTTGTGAAAAACAAAAAGATTTCATAATATCTTAAAATGATCAATTTTCCCTCTATTTTTAATTATATGTTTATGTAGATCAAAATAACTAAATATGCAGTGTAATAAAATTTTTAAATCAAGACAGTGCTCCTACGTAGTTCTTTATTCGTTCACTAACACATCCCAAAATATTTATTTGAACATTACATTTTGGGCCCATTTGGATTGAGGGATTTGGCCCAATGGATTTATAAATCCATTGCCAAATCCAAGCTATTATTTGGATGGAAAATAAATCAATGGATTTATAAAATCTTAGTTTTTTAAATCTGAGATTTACAAATCAATTGATTTAAAATACCTATTTTATACATAATTCAGTGGATTTTCAAATGACTACTAAATTAGTGTCATTTTCAAAATTCTTCCAGAAATCTCTCTCGAACAGGTATCTCTCTTCCTTCTCTCTCCTCTTTCTCTCTCTCTTTCTCATGTTTTTTCTCGTCTCACTCTCCAGGCGTTCTTCTTGTATTCATTAAGCTCCAGTTCTCTTCTATTTCTCTTTATCCTTCTCATGCTTTTGTCTTCTCTCGCCAGGTATTTTTCACCCCCATCATGAATTAGGGTTTTGTTTGTATTTAATTTCTCTTGAAATGTGGTTCTATTACACTAGTTAGGAATCTGTTTTGGAATTTTGCCTCACTGTTGAATCTTCCGTGTGTATTCTGCTATTCTACTTTTCCATTCATGAATGAGAGATTTTTCCATTTCTGTCATGTGTGTGTTGCGAGAATTTCATGTTTTCATTTATGTTTACATTAATTTTGAATTAATTCAACGCAAAGTAGATACGAAGTGAATTCAAATGGATTGAAGCATCTAATTATGTAGACAGGATAATGTTAATATAGTGTAATTTCTGTGAAGAATCATTCAGTTGCACTTCCCCTGTCCTATGGTCACAATTTTTATGGCATGAAAAATGCACTTCCCCTGTCCAATATCAGCTAGATCCCCTTAAGAAGTGAGTTCTTTGCTGGCATTTTAGATTAATGAGTGCTAATCTATTACATAATAAAAAATAAAAAAAAATTGATTTCATGTGGTATTTATTTTATGTGTTTTATCCTCTTGAGATTCTCAGTTGCACTCTGTCTTTTGTTATATTGCCCCATGAGAGGAAGCTACATGTTCTACAGAACAACCTTTATTTGTCTAATGGGCCTTATCTTCAATACACTATGGAATAATAAGTTATTATGTGTCTCACCTTAGCATCCAACATCATTAACTTTTTCTTTAGGGATTCAGAAGCTAGTCACTAATAAATAAGTCATGGAATCTTTTCTGAATTCATCAATTTGCTATAATAGAAGCTGGTTCTATGGGTTGCAACAAGAAACTTCAAATGAGCCAACATTTTCTCAGAGTAGTTACCATTGTAGAAAAATAAATTTAGTAACAAGTTGCCTAGGTATATTTATGACAAGAAGTAGAGAGCTAGAACTGAATAAAATAATTCA
This sequence comes from Prunella vulgaris, assembly GCA_026898435.1. Classification (NCBI taxonomy): domain Eukaryota; kingdom Viridiplantae; phylum Streptophyta; class Magnoliopsida; order Lamiales; family Lamiaceae; genus Prunella; species Prunella vulgaris. Next base: position 137,347 of record JAPKLY010000685.1, read on the forward strand.
AATTATTCTCATACCTTGTTATTAAACAAGATAAATATTTTCCTTGAACTGTAAATTGTGAAATACTTAATGTAAACCACATTCGATGTGCTCCAAAATGCAACTGAAAAGGAGAACTTTTGGAAGCACACTAGTTAGTACCTATTGATAAGCTTCAGCTTCTACCCAGGGCATTCATTTATATACAACAGAAAATGAGTGTTGCATGGACTTAGAAACATTTATATAATGCTCAATTTGGGTCAAATAGTTCAAAGACCATCTACTTTACTTATAAACAAAATCAATATGCAATTGGGATAAAACAATAATCTTTCATATCTATCACTTTCTAAGTTGTATTTCAAATTCTTTGCATGCTTTGATTTATGATGGAAAGTGTATAATTTTGAAAGTGTCTTTAATATATTGTTACAATAAAAATTCTCGCATGCATGTTTTATAGCTAGCATAATTTATGTATATCATTGCATATAAAATATATAAATAAGATATTGGATATAAAATATACAAATAAAATATATTTCTGCAAAAATTTAAAGATTGACTGTATCTTGTGATGAAGAATTAAGGCATTGTGTCATGTTGTGTTATGAATAACATGAAAAAGAAATAATAGGTTTAAATGTTATTCTCTATGGATGCTATTATCTTTTAGTTAATGATATTAGATTAAGTTTTGTTAATTCTTTGAATCTGGTTTTTTTATTAGTAAAAAGAGAGGAACTTGCTGGTTCTTTTGATGGATGTTGGCAATAGAAAACATTCAAGAGAGGTTTTGGAAAACGATGAGAAAGAGGCAGAAATCATTTTATCATTGTTGACTTTTTTAATGATTGTCGTTGGAGCTTGGTACCATGATAGATACTTTGTCAAGGAGATCCCAACGAGTTATGACAAAAGAGATCAACAAAGGGAGCTTTGGATGAGATCTTTAAGTTGTAACTCTATATGTTTTACGCAATTACGGATGGATGTAAGAACATTCAATAGATTGTGTGATTTATTATGCAAAGAGGGGGATTAGTTGCTTCAAGAAATGTAACAATACAAGAAATAATTGCACTTTTCTTGCATGTTCTTGCACATGATCAAAAGAATAGTACTACTTCCACAACATTTGTGCGATCAGGGGAAACCATAAGTAGACAATTCCATATTGTGCTACGTGCAGTTTTAAAAATTGGAAAGTTTTACCTTAAGCAACAAAGTGATGCTGAGAGCTGGAGATGGTTCCCGGTAATTATATATTAATCATATTTAATATCATTTGATTATATGTTTTAGACTTATAATAATATTGTGTAGAATGCAGTAGGGGCCTTAGATGGGACATATGTTCATCTCATTGTTCCAGCAGAAGATCGTAGCAGATACAGAAATAGGAAGGATTTTATAAGTACTAATATTTTAGGAGTGTGTGATTCTAATTTAAAATTTATATATACACTACTTGGATGGGAAGGATCAGCTTCAGACGCACGAGTACTACGTGATGCTTTACAGAGACCTTCTGGCTTAAAAGTTTCTAAAGGTAGGTTAAACTTTTTTGTTAATACATTATTTCTTAATATTTAAGTTAAATACCTTATATTTTTAGACTTCTCAACTTTTTTAGATCAATATTTTCTTGTGGATGCGGGTTACACAAATGGTTTGGGATTTCTTGTCCCATATAGAGGAACTCGATATCATTTGAATAAGTGGAGAAGGAATACTCCAAGAAATTACAAAGAACTATTCAATCTTCGACACTCATCTACAAGAAATGCAATTGAAAGAGCTTTTGGCTTACTAAAGAAAAGATGGGCTATTTTGAGGAATGAAAGTTTTTATGATGTGAAGACTCCATCAATGCATGTTTTATTTTGCATAATTATGCGCGTGATGAGATGTCAATTGATCCTTTGTTGATCGATGTTGATAGAGAATTAGCTGAACAAAATACAATCGAAGATGATGGTTCAAGTGTTGAAGAACAAATAAGAGTCGTTAAAACTATAGTAGAATGGACTGCTTTTCGAGACAATCTTGTTAAGCAAATGTTTGAGGAGTATCAAGCTAGAAAGGCATAGTTCGTTCATATTATGTTTAAGACTTTTGCTAGTATTTTTCTTATTTGAGTTTAGTGTTAAATGATATGGTGATTTATTTTGTTCACGTGAGAGTTCACATAACTTGTGATTTACCTTTCTATGTGATGTGAATTAGCCTTTAATTTTGTTGATATTAAATTATTCCTTGTTATTAAGTGTAATCAACTTCAAATAGTTCCTTTTTCTTTTTCGGATTGCAAATTTTAGAATGAAATATTAATGCACTCATTGATGCTATTTTATATATTTAATAGTATAAAATAATATAATATAAGTAAACATATTTAATAATATTATTGAGTGTATGTAACAGGGTTAGTTTTATATAAATTGAGGATTATGGATAAGACCGAATTTTGAATTCAGAGAGAGAGAGAGAGAGAGATGTTTATTTTGTAGATGATGCATGAAAAATTATATGATTTACTTAATTGCCAAAAAATGGATTTTAAGTCAATGGATTTGATAAATCTATTTCAAAATTTACTTTGAATCCAAACAAGGGATTTAAAATCCATGGAATTTTAAATCCATTCATTTATAAATCGGGGGTTCAAATGGGGCCTTTGAGTTTTTATTGGACCATATTAATTGTTTTGTTACTTGTAATTCATAACCATGTGCCTATTGGGTCCTTTCGCACCATATTATGATATTTGAATGTGGAAATTTAATCGTCTTCTTAATTATTTCCCCTAATATAATTCAGATTTTTTTTTGTTAAGGTACTAGACTATTGTGTAATAATTGTGTTGTAATCACTGTTTTCAGAATCGGACCGAACCGGCCTGTTCAACCGGTTGAACCGGGAACCGGTCACGGAATCGGTCCGGTTACACCCAAAAAACCGTTTTTACGGTTGAACCGGTCAAACCCGCTCAAAACCGGTCAGAACCGCTCAAAATCGGTTGAACCGGTTATTTTTTTAAAAAAATATTAATATTTATTTTGTTTACTTATTTTTATTTGTCTTCTTAATCCTAATCAAATCAAAAGCAAAAAACTTATTTTTTTCAAAAAAAAAAAATCTTAGGAGTGAAGTATTAAAAAAAATTAAAGAAAACCTACTTTGATTGAGTTATTTTGTTTGTTTTGTATTTTGTGTTGTTATTTTATGATTCTATTGTATTGATTTAATTTTATAAGTGGATATTTATCTTATTTAACATAGAAAATATTTAAAAAATAGGTATAAATTATTTTAACGGTTGAACCGCCGATCCAACCGGTTGGATCGGTTGAACCGTGAACCTGTACCCTATCCGGTTTGGTCACCGGTCCGGTTATGAAAATACTGGTTGTAATATACCATTACTTCATCAAACAATAGACCATTTTGTTCGTTTAGTTCATACTAGTCAGTGTACACGTGCTTCGCACGTTATTGGTAATTATTTATTTGCTAGAATTATTTTCATTGCTTATAATCAAATACCATAATTTTATTCAAAATTTTATAGAATAGATCACAGGTGTGGTAAAGCTACAAATTTTAATGAAAAATTGACAAATCAATTAATAGACAATTTCAATTTCGTAAAATATAAAAATTAAAACTTGAACAACAACATGGTTTAGTTACAACCTTTCACGACAACAAAAACATCACCAAAAAAACCTCGGACAATAAAAAATTAGAGATGTGTGAATGCACTATGTTCTATTCTTTAGAACTACTTATTTATCATGGAGGAGGAACCGTGGAGGTACCAAACATATCTTGATGTCAGTTGTGTATTCGAATTAACTATTTCTAACCATGTCATAATCCATTAATGTAGTTTACAGAACCTTGAAATCTATAATTTTTACATACTCAAATATCAAGCTATGAGTGTTGGGAGTACTGATATCAGACAATGTCTACGAGTTTAACAATATATGGGCCCTCCCGTAGGTTTTGCAGTATTTTTTATCTCTCTTTATCTGCATATAACCATGAAGGATAACGATTAGAATATATACTTTGAATTAATCTACTGAAGTTCAACTCCAGTGATCAAAACATACATAAAGAAATTCAATTAGGCTAAGTATCTCCACATTTAATTCAATAATAATATTCATCTAATTTACAACGAGTGCATAAGTAAATAATTCCAGAACATCTATCTTACAAGGATTTAGGAATACAAATCAGAGTATGCTCATCAATAATCTGCTCACATTTATACAAGAAACCAGTACTGCAACAAAGCTTTCATCTAAAAGGAAATACCTTTTTGTTCTCAACAGGTTTCAGAATCTGGATTATGCTCCTCTCATTGTTGTTGACGTTTATACCATCAAATAATTCACTGTATTTCCCCCTTCCAACTTTGCAAACAACTGCATAATCATCCTGGTCACTGAAAATACACAACATGTATTGGCAAAGAGTTTTAAGATGCAGTGCATTTCATGTGTAGTAAGCTTATTCTATTAATGCCTGCTCACCAAAAAGACCAAAAAATCTTAATACTTGTGACTATTGAGCAGATCAGAATATGGGTAGGGACCTTGGGAAGATAGGGTACAAAATAAAAAAACTAATGAAAGACTAAACTGACACTATTTCAATTTTTAACTCCCCCTTAATTACTCTAATATATACGTTTTCTCCAAATTCAGTATAGTGGGATACTGAGATGTTTCAAACCAAAATAAAAATGTAAATCACACTCTTGCCCCCAATTTCTGAATTTGTACAAGTTTCATAAGCAGGAAGTATCAATTACTATTAATGATTCTAACAAGCTTAGCTTCAGAAAAATATTAATCCACCAAACATTTAAAAGAAAAAAATCAAATCAGCTTTTACACTCTCAACCTACAGCCAGCACACAACCTCAAGCATTAGTGCACGCATAAATACATTTAATCAAAACCTAAAATCCTCCAACCAGATCAAATATGTAAAAAAAAATTGGAAGTAAGGTAAAAAATCCTTTCAAATTTTGACATTAGAGATTTGACTCGATGGGCAAAGGTAGTGACTGATTTTATCCAATGTTTTCTTAGGGTTTTGGTAAACAACTTGGATTGAGGAAAGTCTAATTGGACAAGCTAATTAATCAATCACGAAAAACAATTGCATACTAGAAATCCATTGGCTTGTCTAATATGCTTGAGCTCATCCCAAGCTGCACCTGCATACTGGAACTTTTCTAATGAACAAAAACAAATTCTGGGATGAGCATAATGGTGCTCAGTGACAAAATGAATACAATAGAATGACATTAACTTATTTATAGTCGTAGCTCATAAAAAATACTTCAGGCTAGAAGCATTACCTTGTGACTTTTAACAGGACTAAGATTCATGAGAATACTTTTATTAGTTTAAGCCAAGTGAAAAACAAATACTATCTTCAAGGCCAGGAAAATGTAGGATAAATTATTAGGAAGAGATAGCATCCATGTCAAAAAAACTCACTCAACCAAAAAAATTCTCCTTAACAATAGCATGTCTAAAAGAAAGTGTGACTGCATTATTGCAAATTACATGTATCACCGAGAAGTTTATTACCAAATTTCAGTAGTAAAAAGATCACAAAAACTGTCAACAAATAAAGATATTGTATAGTATGTGCAGATTTGTTTATGACTCAACCATTTTATTGCAAGGAACTAAAAGATCCAATATGCAGAAACCAAACAAGTTCAACGAAAAAATGAGTACCTGCTAAGTCAGGGTGTGTTCTTGTAAGCTTAAGCCAATCCATCGGACTATACCCCTTCCTCAAAGGAGTCTTTTTTCTGGCTTTTTATGAGGTGATGCATCAACGACGTTAAACGATAAAGATCCAACCTTGTCCTGCTTCTGATAAGAGGTGTCAACATCCCTTATACTGGCACCTTTCTGATTCCTACTCCTGTCTGAACCATTCTGATTTCCTTCACTCGTATGAATATCAATATCATAAATATCTCTCTTATCTCCATCACTTGTATATATCTTACTATTATCAACACCTCTCTTATCTCCATCTTCAATGTGAATCCCTCTAACATCATTTGCACCTATTTCAGCTTTTACTTCATCTATAAGTGGCCCAACCTTATTACCAACAATTTTGTAAGTTCAAAGAAACAAGAAAAACATTAAGGCAACGCAAGTTTGAATCTCAACTATGCTTCAAATCAAATACGAGATTTAGAAAAAGGCCCGCCAACAAATTAAGAACTTACTCGACAATTAAGAATGACAACATTGCTTTAAGACGTGGTCACCTGCAACAATCAATTGAGCATCAATTTGGGAGAAATTGAATGAAATTTCACTCGCAGTAGCCAGAAGGTTTGGATCTGACCCAATTTCGGACAACAGAATGCAATTTTACGTAAAGATGGTCTGATTAGTTCAAATAATTAATTATTTAGTAGATATTATTGTAGATGGTTATTAATCAACTACTGGTAGTTACCTTATGAAAGTATAAATTTGTTTTACATCATATCCACAATATATAACTGGGGATTCTAAACACCAAGAGTGAAAGAAACAAATTCATGTATTCGCAGAATATATTAAAATAATACAATAACTAAGCTCGGTAAAGGATAAACAAAGAGAAGTTTAAAAGGTGCACAGTCACAAAACCTACCACTGAATTTCCTCATCAAAACCCCTTACAGCTATAACTCCATAATTTAGAGGCTGGTCTTTATTGTTTCTGAAGGTAAGAGCCAGATTAATTGGGGAAGTTGAATGAAATTGAACTCATAGTAGCCAGATGGTTTGGATCTGCTATAATAGGATTAATCCATCAGACTAATATGACTACTACAATTAGTGAAAATGAAAACAATTTCAATGTATATAGTACTAATTCTCTTTTGCAGGCGTTACCATGTGATATATACTATAGTCTGCCTTAGGCCCCCATAGGAATAGACACACACCTATGAATTATATGCAATATAACCTGCCATAGCCATTAAAAAAAATAAAGTTATGAGGATGAATAATAGTGGCAAATGAACACGTATTTAAGTGCTTATATAAGTAAATGAGCTACTTTTCATGAGAGTAATTAAACATTCATGGTGAAGGTAGTAGATCATGCCTTCATCAGTCATATTCAAAATAATAATCTAAAAAAAAACAAACAAATTTAATAGTTTGTTGTTGTAGCAGAATAAAGATTTACCTGGAACATTCACCACATAAACCTTCTCAAGCAAAAGGATTTTCATGTCTTTGGCAAATACTTTAAATTCTCCAACCTGAAATATTTAAAAAACGAAAACATCTGCTTAACCTCCAAAATAATTTCGTATCCTCTCAAGCATGTAATTAAACGAGGAACAAAGTTACAGATAAATTTATCTGGCAAAAAATTCGACTTCCTACAGTAATGAAAAAATCTGAAAACGTAAGCTCGGGGAACTCCTAACCTCAAAGGGTTTGAACATCCATCTGATCCGTCTGTAGAGGGAGGCTTGGCCGCTTCCTGGGCGGTCGTTGATCCATCGTGTATTGAGGCGTCAATTGAAGACCGATTCCTAATCGGCCGGAATTCCGTCGTTAACAATGGCTGGCACAACGTGAAGAGGGGTAGACTGCCTCCTAACTGGCAGTGGATCCATCGCCAGGTGCAGGTGTTTTGGCGTAGTGGAAGTGTAGGAAAGGTAGTTTTGGAGAAGGGTTTGAAACTGCTGACGTTTGGAATGACTTGGTGAAGTTATTTCGGATGGGGGGTGAAACCGCACATAGGAAAAGAATAGAGGGGTAGATTTGTCAAAAAATGTTTTACAATGCCAAGCCACTTTTTACATAGTATAGATTAGTAAATTGAGATTAAATATTAGTAATTAATTCTTGGACCATTGTTTAATTTTCACAAATATAAATCAGAATTATTTTGTTCGTTTTGATAATGATAAATGGAGACTAATTAAATTTAGTACTCGCACTCAAACGTACAATTTATACTTTTTGAACTTTTTTTTATGTTAGCTATTCTATTTGATTATTAATAAAAAATAAATACACAAGAATGATACTATTTAATTCAAGTCTATATCCTGCCTCAACAATATTTTTTTTATTCACCACTTTTTTTGGCATATATTAAAAGTTTTTATTTTGTACCAGCAAACTATATTCTGCACAGGCCCATTGCACAAGTCTACTTGCAAAAATATTGGGCCTTCATATTATTAATTTGTTATTGGGCCTTAAAATAATTTAAATATTATACGGGCACCGGTATTCTCACCCCCATTTTTAATTACTTCAACCCCTTTTTTTACTTCACCATCCTAAATTTTCAGTTCACCTCCTTTAATTTTTCAAAAAAAAAAACCCCTAAAAATTATGAATAACATTTTCATACATGAGGGTGAATTGATCCATTTGTAAATTAGGAAAATATAACAAAAGGATATTTTGGTCTTTAAAATATTTTTTGAAATGGAAAAATTATGTGTGGGGTTGAGAATATGCGTGTCCATATTATACACTGGATTTTAGTTTTTGGTAATGTATGTTCATATTAAACAAAATATTAAATGACCTTGCAAGAAATATGATAATAAGAAATTGGGCCTTGCATAGGGAACACTTGTACACGGCCCAATTATTGCACAATCTCTATAAGCACAGGCCGAGCCACACACAGTCCTGATTGTGCATAATAAAATGCAAAATTGGCCTTACATACGACGCACTTGCACATGCGTATATTATTAGTAGTAAAGACAATTTAAATATTATACACTGGATTTTTGTTTTGGTTATGTATGTTCATATTAGAAAAATATTAAAAAACCATGAAAAAATATGATAAATGAGAATCTAATCTTTGTAGTATAGGAAAATATTTATTCATTATTCATGCATTGGGTAACATGTGCAAAGCAAACCAGGTGCAAAGGTTCAATTAGTATAGGGTCCATTACACATAAATTAGCATGCACATGTCCGGTTTGCACAAAAGGCTCCCACTCTGGAATGGACTCCCCCCCCCACTTTTTTTTTTAATTATTGGCCTATGGGCTTCCCCTTTTTTACTCTTGACAAATGGGCCTTGCACATGGACAACTTGAATACGCCCACTTGCACATAAAATAAAAATATGTACCTTATTGTTGAATATTGACTTGCAAAATGTTTTCTAATGCCCCATTCCGCATCTATATTTTGCACAGGCCCATTTTCGCACTAATAATGCAAAAAAAAAAAAAAAAGGATTATTTACTTAATACTGAGTAATGACCTTTTTTGTTATTTTGATAATATTAACTGCACATGTCCTATATATTGAACTGGACTAAAAATAGCACAGGCCAAGAAAAATAATACTCCCTTCGTCCCGGAACTACTTTCATAGTAGTCCCGGGCACGCGAATCAAGGAAAAGTAAATATGTGAGTGTAAAGTTAAATAATAAAATAAGAAAAAGTGTATTTTGTTGACTTTTGTGAGAGAGAAAAGTTTCCTTTTTAGGTGTGTGAAAGAAGAATTGAGACGTCCAAATAAGGAAAGTGTGAAAGTAGTTTTGGGACGGAGGGAGTAATATAAGGCCCAAAACAATGACAAGTACAAACAAAGCAAAATCAGTTGTAATACTAACAAGATAACATCCATTACAATTTATCTGTGCACATTTTCAAACCTTTGCACTGGAAAAAAAATATCATTGCACAAGCCACACAAATTCCTTGTATCTAACGCCAACCACCATAGTACATAACAAAAAAGCGGGAGCCACCATAATACAAAAAAAGTATTGTGTCAAATCTCCTAGAAAAAATTACAGAGTCAAAGTTTTCTGACTTAACTTTTCATACCATTAATATTAGAATCATAAAAAATTAGGGCTTGGCTTTACTGGGATCAACAAACCATTTTACCATACGAGCGCGAAAGTTTCCAGCTGACAACTAACTGTATTCACCTTTTTGAGCAGGTTTACCCGTAAAAAAACTTTTCAATGTGATAACAGACAATCACCCCACAATCAACTGAATAAAGAGCTTGCTGAAGGCAGTCTTCAGATACCATTTCCACCAATGAACCTTTCAAGAAGCCATCTAATGGCTTACATCTCTTGTATATCTCACGGAGCTTGCTGTCAACATATTTCACCTGTGACATTATGAAAAAGATATCTCAAACAAACTAAAGAATATTAAGAATAATGTGTGTTTAGTAATTACAATAGTTCCAGAATATTACCACAACCAATGAATGCTTCAATTGTTGGTCTACTATCCTTTTCCCCGTTAGACGCACTTAGTTATAGAATTTCCATTTACTCTTATGCATGTTAATAGTGTCTAATGATCTCCCAAACCTCTGGAACCTGAATTTCCAGCACCAGCCAAAATAGGAAAAAAATAAGAATTCCTTATTTATTGACTCTTCTAAACGACTATCAATTAATGTGTGCAAGGCACCTCGGTTGTTAGCCTCGCCATCCTTAATCAACCCTTAATTTATCAATTAGCCAAGAATTTGAACATTATTCATCATTAAAATAAATTTGTATGTACACAAATATTGGAATGTATGAACATCTCTTTTACCCAACAACTTGCAGTAAAGACTTGAATATATTTTAAGGAAGGCATATCCACTCTATAAACATCTTGAACAAGATTAGACCACTGTCTCTAACCTGTTATAAACAGACATTCATAACACATTGCACACTATATTAAGGGCCATGTTTTTTCATATTTTATATTGTTGAATACTTACAACATCTGACAATCTCTCATGGTGAAGAGCAGCAATGATGTCCTGAAGGGTTACAACAGCCAAAGGTTGCTCGCCATCCCAAATCAAATGCCTTGAAATAATTTTTTTTTAAATTAAATTTATTCAATTATATATACGTATATATATATATATATATATATATATATATATATATTTATAGTAATTCTAAGAGAAAGTCTACAAAGGACAAACTTATGACCATGTGTGCAAAGTAGTTGTTCTAACGAATTCAGCATCTCCTTATCTATTTTTTTACAGCAACACACAATTCATCCCAGTTGTGCAAGTATTTATTTTGCAGGTGTTTTTTCAAAACCAAACGCTTAAAATCCTTTTCTTCAATGCACACAACACCTTCGTGTCTCCTTGTTAGCTCATTAGTTGGAAGCTGAGGAGTCAGCTTTACACCCTTTCTATATTCATTTTCAGTCATTTCTTTGACCCTCTTTGCTAGGGTACTTCCCTCTAGATATCTTGACTAACTATTACCCTTTGCACATGGTGTTATCTCCGCTTCATTAAAGCCTTCACAATATTTAACTTGTTCCTTCTCTAAATCTACGACCGCTACAACGTCTTGTTCATCTTTTCTGCGAGGCTCTATCGAATTGAAGTTGATGCTACGAGCTCTCCATTTTTTTGCTTCTATCTGATCTCCAGTTTCTTTCTTCTTTTTTGCTTCACCCTACATTTGGTCACCGGCATGGTCTTTTTCCATTTGTTCTCGTTCTTTCCTCTCTTCCATTTATGCTCGTGCTTGCCTGTCATTCTCAATATATTGCACATTCTTTGTAATGAGTTTCTTCATGTATTCATTTATCTTCTTCGGGTCGTCATTCTCCCTTTGTAGATGATGTAACTTCTCAACTGCATCAAGTAGGTCCAGGTTCCTTTGGTCAGAATATATCTCGGTTGCACTACGAACTGAGAACTCATCAAATTTGCTTTGTTACTTCTCATTGTGCAACTTCATTTGGAGTAGCTCATCGTCCTTCATCTTCATCTTGGTATGAAATTGTTCTTTTGCAGTCCTGAGTTCAAGCCTTATTTTATCAACTTCAGAGTGAAGTTTGACATATGCATCATCCTTTATCTTCATCAGAAATTTCATCCCCAACAACTTCTCGTCTTTCATCTTTGGCACACTCAAGATCACGCCTTACACTTTCCACATCAACTTGAAGTTTGACACGAACATCGTACAACTGATCACTAACAGTTTCACCGTCAACACCTTCATTTTTATTCTCCAACTCTTTAACGAAACAATCCAAGCTCAGGGGTGGACCACTGCTCTCATTGTTTGAATATTGACCTGCAATATTTCATATAATTTTGGTTGTTTCATCTTCACATCGAGACAACCCAAGGTAAAAACTTGGAGGAATACCGATCTTAAAAAAACTTGGAGGAATATCCTCATGTGGTGACTTTGAAAAGGCCTGCCCATTACCACTTACTCTACTTGGGGCCGTTCCTTAACCACAATCTGAACGGTGACCAAAACTATTAGTGAAATATATAAATCTTAGTTCAAGTAAACATTCACCTAATATAATTAAAAAAATTAAATTGCAAACATCTTACCAACATAATTGTTTGACAAATCTCTTCTCTCATCTTCTGGAGCTAATTTACACCCCGATTGCCCAGGCGTGAAGCTTCTAGTGTGTTTCTAATCTTCCGCAACAATTTTGCACCCCGATGAGCAAGGGTTGAAGCTGTTATCCTGGTCTTCAATGGATACTTGGGTGGACTCATTTCTCTTTCGTGTTGGAGTGATGAATATCTTTTCACAATCATTATGAATTTCAACTGTCTTTTGTCTATTCTTTCCCTTCTCATCTACACTATATCTTAACTCCGAACAAATAGATTATAAACTTTGTGGTGATATCGTCCTCTATCTCTGTTTGTCTAAACAGTCTGATCATATGCATATGCTCATCCTCTGTCGTAGTGGATCTCAACACTTTCCTGTGAACCTGAAATGGGCAACCAAACATGTTTGTACTAGTTTGAAAATAATGAATATTTCTTCATTATATATCACATAATTTAAAATAATCATTTGTGTGAGATATTGGTAATAAACTTACACCATCCATCTCTGCCAGCCTGATAGATGAAATTTCAGCATGCACTGTACCCATGTCCCACCTCATAAAATGAGGGAAGCAATCTCCATTAGGATTCAAAATATTTGTATGCTCACATAGCTACTACTGCATTTTTTTAGATAGAATTTCAAACAATTGAGCCTGAAAATATTTATTTAAAAAAAGTGATAGACTGCAAGACACTAGTGGGAGTATTAGAGCACATCCACAAGACTTCATTGTCATACTTGACATCAACTGGAATCGATGCATATCAACCACAAATCCAACCCAACATTAGCTGCAAACTAGGAAAAAATCCTCAAAGTATTAGGTAATGGAACGTGAAATTGCTCCATTTTGATTTGGGGAAAGAAATGATGTCATAAAGTAGCAGTGGACAACGGTAAATACCCGTTGACATAACTATATATAACTATTGTCTTAAATATTTTTGACAACGGTAAATACCCATTGACATATCTATATATAACCGTTGTCTTAAATTTCAAAGTCAACGAGTCTTGACCGTTGTTTTAAATTTAAAAAACCGTTGTTGTAAAAGCCTACGACAACAGAATTTAACCGTTGTCATAAATTCAATACCGGTTGTCTTTTATTGTAATCACAACAGATTTTGAGCCTATGACAACGGGTATTACCCGTTGTCTTAGGTGCTTAGTTTTTTTTTTTTTGTAATATACAATTTATGTAATTTTAAAGCCTAATAAGATAATGAAAGATATATACCATAAAATCATAATTAAAAAATTTGTAAATATTTTATTAAATTTCATTAAAAAATTATCTAATACAAAATTCTTGATAATTTACACAACTCACATAAAATTAACAACATATAATTCGACAATATAACTTATGAATATTTTACAAAGCAAGGACCTAGTTACTAATTCCAATATCAGCTCTTCCATCTCCCGTCTTCTATCTCAAGTCAAGTCATTCCTATAAAGCTCTTCCATCTCCTGTCTTCTATCTCAAGTCAAGTCATTCCTACAAAATGGAAAAAGAATAGACCACATCAAAAATATATAATCAAATAATGTCTTCAGAGATAAAAGTGAATTAGCAAAATATACAAACACAAGCCAAACACGAGTAGTTTCATGGTGTAAGTTTTGCTGCTTTTTGAGAAGTACCAGGTTAAGCATAAGAAAGGAAGAAAAAGAAAGGTACATAAATCATCATAAAATACTAATTCTAAACCATGTTAAGACCTAAAATAATGTAAGAACAAGAAATGATTTTGTACGACAGTTATTATAATAATTCACAAAATACAACTTCCATATATTATGGATCATACAGTAGTTGAAAAAAACTTTATAGGACCGCATTTCACTGTTCAAGTAACAATTAATATATTTCCTAAACATTAAATGATGAATGAATGACTTATTAGCTTAGCTCTCAATCTTCCTAATTAGCTTAGTTCAATGCAGTCAGGTGTTTTAAAGTTATTTGATACTCATTAGAAAATAAACGTGCTATTCAAATGGTCTTTATATCATGCGGGCTGCAAGCCACCAAATTAATCATCTATCAATTGTCAAGAATTCACAGAATTCCTTAAAACATCAACCTCAAAATACCAGTTGGCACATGTTCTTTTGTTCTTTACACAATGGAGAGCAACAGGCTTCTTCCTCTGACAAAATGAATACAAGCATACCTAAGAAAACAAGCAAAGTTCAAGAATAGATGCCCGAAATTACCAACTTCTTATTACAACAAAATGATTCGTCAAAACTAGGAATGAATTATATTTTTTCAAGCAAGAAATAGCATATCAATATACACATTAAGACAAAAATATAAGCAGCATACCTAATTCTTCCCCTTGATGTGCTGATTTAGCAAGTTTTTTAAAAGATGTACAACACATGGAAATGAAAGCTGTGTACCAAATGCTGAAAAACCAACATCTTTCTGAAAGCAAAGAAACACATGACACATGTACATGGAAATTATTGATCAATTAAACATATTGGGAGGAAATGGAAACAAAGATTGCATTTTTCAATGTAAAAATTGGGATAATTAATACACTTATACAGGATAAAATTAGAAGAATTAGCTTGCTCATCGGTCAAAAGTCCCATGTATTAATTTTTTCTGACCTGCAATACATGAAAATTAGATTTGTTGTACTTTTCCAGATTTTCAAAGTGAACATTAATATAAAATTATATGTAATATACCTCTGTAATATATATCTATAACTTGTGAAGTTCATATACCTTTGTAATTTTTATGTAGTTCGTTCAATGCATATAGGCCTATTTATAAAATTACTATATTTGAATCACAATGTCACTAACTCCCACCAGCATTCAAACAACCAAATTCAACGTCCAAGTACTACCAAATACATAATGTTACTTCGAAAAAGCCACCTATGACAGAACTATAGGTAAATTGAGATGCATTAAAACAATATAACAATACGTAAAAGAGAACAACGATATACTTTGCAGGAAAAGATTAAGTGAAACAAAAAGTGTGAATGACCTGAACAAAAACTCAGAAGATGGCAGACATACCCAACCTGTGATGTAGACTTCTTTATGTGATGGCAGACATAGCTAAATTTAGATTTTACCTGCACCATCAAAGCTTATTATTTGACCACCTTAAGATGAAGTTGCAAATATCAATTTAGTGCATGGTGAAGAACTTGGAATAGTGAATAAGACCAAATATCAATTTAGTGCATGGTGAAGAACTTGGAATAGTGAATATACCTGGAATAAGTACCTTTGGCCGCCTATAAGTTATAAAATAATTTTTTCGTCTCAGATAGCAATGGAAAAATTCTAGCTTCTGTTACAAGGGCAGCCTGCTCTAAAAGAAGGTGATGCAATTTTCCGCCAAATAAGCATTTTGAAAAATGTGCAGGAAATATTAAAAAGGTTGAAAATCAATGGACCTCATAAACATGATAATGTTTAAATATCAGCTGAAATGGAGGACCCCATAAAGTAATTGGGGTACAAATATATAACACAACAAACATGAATTAAATTACAGGAGATATTATGAAGGAGTAAGTTGGGAGTCTTGTTGTACACTATACCAATATCAATTTTGAGAATCTCCAATCACACAATTTAAATCTACATTCTTGCTGTTGGTCCCGAAATGAGTACAATCAGTGTATGGGGGGAATACACTGATGTCAGATTTTTCTGAAAGACTCAGAAAAATGCTCTAACACTCTCAGTCAAGATTTCCTGAATTACTCAGTATGCTGAAGGTCCACAGGGGCAGTAGGGACAATTCAGTAACGAGTCAGATAAGCTGAGTGTGAGTAATGTGCTTGGAAGCTCAGTAGAGATAACAAACCTACTGATTGCTCAGAAGCGAGTCAGTTGGACTACTATCTCAGTGAGCTATAGTACATGCGGAAAGTGAGCCCTTAGTTTCTACTCATTTTAGTTTCTGAAAACATTTTCTCTGAATTGCTTAGTAATCTGGTGGTTAAGGCTGAGTGCACAGTATTAAGATTCAGGGTAATTGATTCAGTCCTGAATATAAAAACAATGCAGAATGTTCAGTTTAGAGTGATGACAGTTATGATCCTAAACAA
The DNA here is from genome assembly GCA_026898435.1 of Prunella vulgaris. Lineage (NCBI taxonomy): Eukaryota > Viridiplantae > Streptophyta > Magnoliopsida > Lamiales > Lamiaceae > Prunella > Prunella vulgaris. The sequence continues at coordinate 153,860 of JAPKLY010000685.1, forward strand.
AATAGTAAATCAGCACACAAGGGTCTTTTTAACGTGGTTCAGAGATAACCAACTCCTACATCCACCACCTGATTTAACAGGAAGCTATCCTCAAAACCTTGAGGATAGGTACTTGGTTTTTACGTGCCAAGGGACACGAATAGCCAACTTCCTCTCTTAGGAACTGACCCCTGGGCGTTTTACAAGTCTCAGTCCTTCTAACCAACCAATCTCACACCCTGAGTGGTTTGGTATTCTGGTTTCCAACTAAGATAGCTCTAGCAATACAAAACAATGCTAAATATTAGAGCTATCGATCTAAGCAAATACAGAGAGAATCCTACTACAACACTAGGGAAATTTAATTGCAGAGTGTTGCTTATAGTATGCTTGAGAGCTTGGATTCTTGAGAGCTTTCGCTTGGAAATTTCCCGTTAGCCTTGAATGGGTGCAAGGCTCTCCATATTTGTAGGCAAGATTCAAAATAGATCCGTTGGAGGAGATCAAATCAAATCTTTCCTTTTTAGGGTGGTTGCAGACTAGAAGTACTGTTTGACCTAATCGCCATGCTTATTCTGGCAAGTTTGTCCCACCGCCTGCAACTCTGAGACACATTAAATGCCGCATTAAATCCTGCGCAGACTCCGTACATACGTGTCGAAAGATCATTGGCTCTTCGTTCTAATGTCTAGTTAACTTTCAGACATTTGTCCTTCCTCGTACATTCAATACTCTGAGTCTCTTGTACATAACTCAGTCTGAATGTTTGTCCCATTGGAGTCTTACTGACATTCTCTTTGTCTCTTGTCCCATTGCGTAAATAACCTTTTTGCTTTGGACTTACATGATTCAGGTAAACTGAACCAAGGCCTAAGTCAGGTCTTAAGTGCATTCAGCACAGCCTGATAGGTTATTCAGCCCAGTATGTGTAACCTTTCCGCTTTGGACTTACATGAGTCAGATAAACTGACTCAAGGCCTAAGTCAGGTCTTATGTGCATTCAGCACAGCCTGATAAGTTACACTTACTTTTCACTGACTAAGTTCTGTCCTGAATATGCTTAGTGTACTAAGTAGAAACATCAGCCAATTGTACTTCAGGATAGTCTTCAGGACGAGTAAATCAGACTTCGTTCTACAGCTTCAGTTCAGGCAATCTTCAGCAGACTGACTCTGACTTCTTCAGGATGGTGTATACTTCAGACTTCAGTAAATTGGGTCGACTCCAAATTCTTCAGTCTTCAGTACGTTCCTCCTGAACTGAATTTCTAACCTAACTGTCCTGAACTTATACAACGACTCACGGTTCACGACGGTGGTGGTGGTGAAGTGTAACAATGGGTGTGATGAAAAGCACTAGAGAGAAGTTAGGGTTATGGTGAAGGAGTCCTACGCTTCTGAAATGAGAAGAGGCATCGTATGCTGGTTTTGAAATTAGAGGAATAGAGAAAGAAATTCTAAGATCTACTTTTATACCTTTATTTTAAAAGTAAAAATTAAAAAAATAGAATTTATGACAACGGGAAAAGACAACGGAGAATAAAACCCGTTGTCTTTCAGCGCCCATCTGAATTGAAGTCAACGGGGAATTTTAAGACAATAGGTTTTGTGCTTAAGACAACGGTCAGACTTCAAACCCGTTGTCTTTTTCCCGTTGTTGTAGGTCATTTTTAGCATAGTGCTATCTTTGCCATTCCTCTCTATTGCCCTTTTTATTTTATCTAGAATATGTGGTTTATATAATACAAACTGGGGTTTTCTATTTATAATTAGATCCCTAAGAAGCGTTTAACCTAGTCTGGAATCCTATGACCCCATTTCTCAAAGTGATGCCTCTAGACCCACAACTAATTCCAAATATAAGCTTTGCATCCATTCTATTTAGAAACAAATAATCACCATATATCACAAAATCGTTTGTATTCTTGTCAAATGTGCTGGGAAATGATTAATAAAATATTTCGATATGTTGGTCCCAAAACGAGTATAATCAGTGTATGGGGGGGGAATACACTGATGTCAGATTTTCCCAAAACTTCAGGAAAATGCTCTTTCAGACTTAGTCAGGAAGACCCTGAAATGTTCAGTTAAACTGATAGTCCATAGGGGCAGCAGGGACAGATCAACAATGAACCATAAAGCTAAGTCAGAGTTGTGCTCTCAGAAGCTCAGTAGAGATAACCCACCTACTGACAGCTCGGAAGCAAGTCAGTTGGATAGCTATCTCAGTAAGCCCAGTTTAGTGCGAAATGTGAGCCCTTAAGTTTCTACTCGTTTTAGTTCCTGAAAGCTTATCAGTTTGCTTAGTGAAAACAAGATTAAGGCTGGTGCACTGTTTTACTAATCAGGATGAAGAATAAGTCCTGATGGTTTTGAAAACAATGCAAGTATGCTCAGTTTAATATGAATGACAATTATGATCCGGAGCAAATAAGTAAATCAGCACACATGGGACTTTTTAACGTAGTTCGGAGATAACCAACTCCTACGTCCACGACCTGATTTAACAGGAAGCTACCCTCAAACCCTGAGGATAGGTACTTGAGTTTTACGTGCCAAGGGACACGAATAGCCAACTTCCTCTCTTAGGAACTGACCCCTGGGTATTCTACAAGTCTCAGTCCTTCTAACCAACCAATCTCACACCCTGAGTGGTTTGGTATTCTTGGTTCCAACTAAGGATAGCTCTAGCAATACAAATCAATGCTAAAGGTTAAAGCTATCAAACTAAGCAATATACAGAGTGAATCCTACTACAACACTAGGGACATTTAATTGCAGAGTGTTGTTCAAAGTATGCTTTGAGTGCTTGGATTCTTGAGAGCTTTCTCTTGGAAATTTCTCATTAGCCTTGAATGGGTGCAAGACTCTCTGTATTTATAGGTAAGATTTGAAATAGATCCGTTGGAGGAGATCTTCCCAAATCTTTCCTATTTTAGGGTGGTCGCAGGCTAGATGTACTATTGACCTATTTCCTATGCTTAATCTGGAAAATATTGTCCCCCCGCCTGCAACTCTGAGACGCATTAAATATCGTATTGACTGTTGCGCAGACTCTGTACATGCGTGTTAAAATGTGATTGGCTTTCGGTATAAATGACTAGTTGATCGTCTGACACTTGTCTTTTCCTCGTACATTCAAAGCTCCGAGTCTCTTGTCATTTACTCAGGTTGAATGTTTGTCTTTAATGGAGTCCACTGACATTCTCTTTGTCTCTCAGATGTTAACATAAATGTCAACTGTCCCGTAGCATAATAACCTTTTTGCTTAGGACTTACATGAGTCAGATAAACTGACTCAAGGCCTAAGTCAGGTCTTACGAGCATTAAGCTCGGCCTGATAGGTTATTAAGCCAGTATGTGTAACCTTTTTGCTTTGGACTTACATGAGTCAGATAAACTGACTCAAGACCTAAGTCAGGTCTTACGAGCATTAAGCTAGGCCTGATAGGTTACACTACTCTTCACTGACTAAGTTCTGTCCTGAGCATGCTTAGTGTACTCAGTAGAATCATCAGTCAATAGTAACTCTGGATGTGTATAGGATGGATCTTCAAGCTTTGGTCTTCAACTTCAATTCAGGCAATCTTCATCAAGACTGACTCTGACCTTCTTCAGGGTGAGTTGCACTTCAGACTTCAGTCAATTGGGTCGACTCCAATATTATCCAGTCTTCAATACGTTTCCCCTGAACTGAATCCCTAACCTAACTATCCTGATCTAGACAATCCTGATTAACTGTACTTAGGCAAATCATCAGGGTTTTGAGATCTAATCAAAACACTTAGATTGTCCCAACACGATATAATTCCAAAGACTCCCCTGATAGGATAAAGAGGTGAAAAGCTTTGAAAATAGCCTAACTGTTTGGAGGCTATGTCAAAATCTTAGAAAAATAAGGTGTAAAAATCAGACCACCTTAACATAGAACTAGCCTGATGAAGGTCAGACTAGCCTGATGTAGAGTTAGGAAATATACCCACCTCTGAAGAAAGGCACCCCAGGAGACTAAGTACAAGTGACCTGACAAACTCACCTGAAGAACAAGGCTGATGCATTTAATACACTTCAGTATAAAATGAGAGTAGTTGCAACACTTAAATGAAGTGTTAAATGCAAACAAATGGAATGTTCTAAGTCACCTGATGAAAAGACAGAAAACTTCAATAAAGCCGTTTGACTGAACTGAAGAACAATTAAGTCAGACCAATGAGAAGCTGTCACCTATGTACGGACCTGACACAAAAGACTGACCTGTCAGTACCAAGTTCAGAAGCAACCAACAACCTAGGATGTCACAGTTTTCAAAGGCGGCTGCATTAAATCTAAGCAGACATTTAATGAGCCTTCAACCATTAATGCTTAAGAGTTGACTATCCAATATCTGAAGAAGATCTTGAAGAATGTTGGACTACAATATTTGACATATTTGACCATTCCAAAATCTGAGAAAGATTTTAAAGAACGTTGGATTACCAAAATTGCTTAATTTGAAACTATCTCTCCAACGGATAGTCTTTCAAAATAAGTCTATAAATACAGCAGTTGAAGAAGAAGCTAAGTACAGGAAACTATCAAGCTCATCTGAAAATCAAAAGCTCTCCAAAGTTCATCTCAATTCTCAAGCACTCGAAATCACTCTAGTTTCCCAAGTGCTTACATTGTTTAGAGCTCAACTCTGTAATTATGCTTACTCTGTAATATCCTTAGAAGCCTACTGAGATAACCTAACCTAGATATTGTTCATCATTGTAAAGGGTTATCTCAACCTTAGTTGGAGAACTCAAGCCTTTAAACTGAAATATGTTCAATGCTGTGAGTTGGAAGAAAGTAGGTCGAGTAGTGTCTGAGTCTGAAATCTTGAGAGGACTAGGACTCAATGAAAATAATAGATATCAAGAGAAGATGTTCTTGATCAGTGCACCTTGGCACTCTAAAACAAGGAATTCCTGAGGTTAAGGAATTCTCCTGTTAAATCAGGAAAAGTGGATGCAGGAGAGTTTAACTCCGAACCACTATAAATCCCTTGTGTTCTTATTACTTTATTCTTTTGTATGTCTTTATAAAACTTTGAAAAGGTGTTGAATTAATGCGCTGCAAAATCTAAACTTTGATCAACTACACATGCCACCTATCAGGGGATCTTTCAAGTCCACTGATCTTTTAACAGGTCACCTGTGTTCTTAAGTTTGCTGTAAAAAACTATATTTCAAGAAATCCGTTCTTACATGTGTATTCCCTACATACACCTGTTATTGTTTATTTGGGACCGACAAGTGGTATCAGAGCAGGGGTTCTAAGAACCACTGCCTTGCCATATCATTAGTGGTCATTTGACCTAATCTGACTAACTCTTTTCAGACTACTTTCTAAAAATGTCTACTCAAGCAAAAGGATCAACCAACACAGGTAACACAGCCACAGGAGCAGCCAACACCAATGTTGTTGGGAGTTCAGACTCTAACATGGGAACCAATCCTCTCAATCATCTATCACATCACAAGCTGCCTCAGTTTTCAGTAGAAGGCTATGACTTCTGGAAGATCAGGATGAGGGCTCACCTAGCCTGTGTACATGATGAAATGCTCAGGGTCATTACTAGAGGTCCCTTTATCTTTATGACTGCTAATCCTAGGATCACACAAGCAAATCAATGATCCTAGAGAAGAGTGGCCTAAGGATGAAGATGACTTCACTGCTGAAGAGAGGAAGAGACAAAATCTCAACTTTGTAGCAATGAACATATTATACACAACTATTCCCGACTCTTTCATGGGAAGGGTTGTTTATTGCACAACTGCAAAAGAGATTTGGGATACTTTGGCCCTCCTGTGTAAAGGTACTGACAAAATCAAGGCGAACAAATTGTCAGTGGCGGTTCAAAGTGTGAAAAATTCTCAATGGAATCAAATGAGACCATTGACTAACTTGATGGCAGGTTCACTGACATCATGAATGAGATAAAGTCCCTTGGAAAGGTTTATACCAAGAGGGAGGTTGCTCTCAAAATTCTTAGAGGACTCTCACCTAGGTGGTATGTTTACTCAATCTTGATGAAGAATACAAAGGACTTGTCCAACATGTCTGTTGGGAAATGACTTGTAAAATGTTTTGATAAAATCCCAAAGACTCCCCTGATGTTTTGAGGTATCACTAAGACTTAGAAATAATAGCCCAAAGAGTTTGGACGCTATGATAAAAACTTAGAAAATAAGTTTAAGTGTAACAGGCTACTTATGTTGAAAACTGGTCTGTTGTATCTAGAATTAGCCTGATGTACTTTAGACTAGCCTGATGTTGAATTGGTAGATACACCCATTTTTTAATGAATGCACCCAGAAGACTAAATCCAAGCAGCCTGAAAGGACTCCCCTGAAGACAAGTAACATGATGCATTAAATGCCTTCAACATTTAAGAAGGAAGCAGCAGACACATAAATGAAGTGTTAAATGCAGCAAATAGAATGTTCCAAGTCACCTGATGAAAAGACAGAGGACTTCAATGTAACCGTTAGGACTGGACTGAGGAACAATTAAGACAGGCTAATGAGAAGCTGCCACCTATGTACGGATCTGACACCAAGACTGTCCTATTAGTACCAAGGTCAGAATCAACCAACAACCTAGGATGACACAATTTTCTAATGCGGCTGCATTAACTCTAAGCAGGCATTTAATGAGCTATCAACCACTAATGCTTGAGAGTTGAACATCCAAAATCTAAAGAAAATCTTTGGAACGTTGGACTGCAACATTTTCACAGATTTGACCATCCAAATCTGAGGAAAATCTAGAAGAACGTTGGTACACCAAAATAGCTTAAATTTGAAACTATTTGTCCAACAGATAGTCTTTAAAATTTAAGTCTATAAATACAAGAGTTGAAGAAGAAGCCAGGTACGAAAACTAACAAGCTCAATTGATAATCTGAAAAGTTCATACACTCAAGCACTCGAAATCACTCTAGTTTCCCAAGTGCTTACACTGCTTAGAATTCATTCTTGTAATTAGGCTTACACTGTAACATATTAGAAGCCTACTGAGATAACCCAATCTAGATATTGGTCATCATTGTAAAGGGTTATCTCAACCTTAGTTGGAAAGACTCAAATCCTTAAACCAAGGAAGGTTCAAGGTTGTGAGTAGTAAGAAAGTAAGCTGAGGAGTGTCTCAGTCTGAAATCTGAGAGGACTAGGTCTAAGTGAAAATCCTAGAGATCAAGAGGAGATATTCTTGATCAGTGCACCTTGGCACTCTAAAACAAGGAATTCATGTGGTTAAGGAATTCTCCTGTTAAATCAGGAAAGTGGATGTAGGAGAGTTTAACTCCGAACCACTATAAATCTCTGTGTCTCCTGTGCTTTTGTGTGTGTTAAATAACTTCTAGTGCTTTACAATTAATCCGCTGCACAACTTAAACTGATCAGATTCTCAGGTTACTTGTCAGGCGACCTTCAAGTCCACTGATACTTTATAAGTGGCCTGTGTTTTTAACAAGTCCACTGAAAACCGATCCTTGAAAATTTGTACTTACAAGTGTATTCCCCCCATACACCTGTCTTTGTTTATTTGGGACCAACAAGTGGTATCATAGCAGGGGTTCATAGAACCACTGCCTTGATATATCATTAAGTGGTTACTTAAACTGATCTGACTAACTTTTCTTGAAGTTTATCTTGTTAAAAATGTCTACACAAGTAGAAGGATCAATCAACACAGGGATCACTGCAACAGGAGCAGCTCACACCAACAGGAGCAGCTCACACCCAAGGTCAGCTGGTTTTAATGTCATCAAAACATAAGGGATTTCCCAACAATTTCCCCCTTTTTGATGATATTAAAACCCAAGGAAAGTTTGATCTTCCTCCAATCAGCTGGCTTGCCTAATATCATCTGATGTTCCCCCTTGATCAAATACCATCTGATTTCTTTTTGAAAAACATATGTGGAGCATCTTGTAGATGAATTCTTGGCTACCAGTAGCGATTTTCGGTAGGAGTCAAAATTTACATCTCTTTCAGCACCGGGCTCAGAATCGCCATTTTAATACCATTCTGGAAGCGGAATGACGGTTCTGATTGAACTCACTGCTTTATGATGTCCTGCATCAAAATTCCATCGTCTGGCAGCTCTAACGGTTGATTTTCTTTCTCTAAAAATTATCGAAAATCATCTGAAGTAATTTTTGAGTGTTCTTCTGAACTGCAGACTGCATGACACTTCTTAGGAAAGTCTTCTGATGTGCAAGTGTCGTCTGAGCATGAGAGATCAGCTGATCAGCTGCCTCTGAGGTCAGCTGGTTACCTCAGCTGATGTTCCCCCTTACACACATCTCAGCTGATTTTCCACATAAGTGTAGGCCTTCCCCCTTAATTGGGTAGATGTTTGTGTTTGGATCTATACATCACACTCAGCTCATCTGATTTGATCATCTTCGCATCTGATATCAGCTTTTTTGTCCAATCTCTTGAGCTAGTGTGTACCTAAAAATGAAATCAGGCAATAGGTACCCTACTGGGTCTTGGAGGGTCAGGAGGCAGTTCTTTAGGGATCCATAGGAATAGGTCATCCTTATGAGGCTTAGGAGACCTTATCCATCTCCCATATTTATCAACAAAGACAATCTCCTTCAGAGGGTTTCTCTTAGGAGGATGTCTTAGAACACCAGGTCTTGTGATCTGATTATAAGGGTACGTCCTGCTGGAGCCTTTGAATGACTCATAGACAACAGCCTTAGCTGATTGTGCAGGTTTGGGTGGTACTTTAAATGTAACCGAGGGTGGAGAAGGGTTCTGCTTGGACTTGCCCTTCTGGGATGGTCCAGGCTGATCCCTCCTCATCTTATTTTTCCCTTTTTCCTTATTATCAGCTCCTTGAGCCTGTGCCTTTTTCTTCCCTTTAGAGTACTTAGGGAAGCCAACACCTCTTTTGTCATGCTCTTGTTGAGAGGAAGCAGCTATAGATGACATTGCATTATGTGCATTGGTCAGCTGATCCAATTTCAACTTGAGCTGATCCTCTTTTTCTTTGGTCTGTGTATGTTGTTTAAAGAGTTCATCGAACTTAGCCTTTAATAGCTTGTGTTCCTCTTCCAACCCTAGATTTTCAGCCAGCAGCATAGCTACCAACTGTTCCTATTCCACACATTTAACTCTTAAGTCTTCTGACTCTTGAGTCTGTGAGGAAGTGGGTTCAGCTGATAGATCAGAAGACTGACCTTTCTCGAGAGTCAGCTGAGAGACTTCTGCTTTTAGCCTTGAGTTCTCCTCTTCTAGTTTAGCACAGACACTTAGAGAGGATTGGAGATCTAAGAGCAGCTTTTGCATCTCAGACTCCATAGAATTGGTAGAAGAGCAAGATGAGCTAACAGAGGGGGTTTCAGCTTCTACCTCTTCAGTGTCTGCCATGAGGCAAAAATCCTCTGATGATGGTGAATCAGCAGTGGAGATGTATTCTTCAAAATCTTGAATAATCTTGTTCATCTCCTCTTCAAAATTCACACCAAAGTTGTAAGACATGATTCCTGCAAAATGTGTTAGAAGAAATAACACAAAAGGATTTTTCAAAAGGATTTTGGATCTGCCCTGGTGACCACCTAAAGCTTCTCAGGCTGTGGCCGTTAGGACACACAGCTCTGATACCACTTGTTGGTCCCTAAAGAAGACTTTGAGTCTTCTTGTTTTGAAAACAGCTGACTTTACAATCAGCTGAGTGCGCAGTGATTTTGTGTGCGGAAACGTTTTAAATTAAATCCTTTTAATGAAAACCTTTTATTTAGTGCAGCAAGTAGGAGCAATTAAAATAAAGCAAGTAAAAGACACGAGATTTATAGTGGTTCGAACCAACTGTCCTACATCCACTCTCCTCAAACCAAATTGGACTTGAGGGGCTATCTACTCACTTACTAACTTTCTTCCTTACAACTTTCAAGAGAAAACTCTTACAACTCTTGTTAGTGCACACTTGCATCTAACTTCTAGACTTCTACAAAGTCTTTACAAATGATAAATAAATATGTAGGGTTGTGTGAGTACAAAGAGAATTTTGTAGCGATTCTACTAGTTGATCTTGTGTAAAACTTATATAAGTCTTCTCTATGGTACTCATATTTATAGGTGTCAAATACTAGCCGTTAGAGTTGACTAGAATTTGAAATCCCTATAAATATGTAATCAATCAATCAAATTGATTGATTGATTCTTGATCTCCAAGCTGATATCTTTCCATCTTGGTTTGATTGATTCTTGATCTCTAGATTGATATATTTCCATCTTGGCTTTGATCTTCAATCTAATTTGACTTGATTGATTGCCTATGATTCTGGAAATCATGTTGCTGTGATCTTGTCCCCTTGACATGATTGACTTCCCATAAATAGATCATCTATGTAACAACTTCTGACGACCTCAGCTGGTGATGGTGGTCCCCTGCTGATTTTGTCCTCGTCTGATTTCTGCACCTCAGCTGGTCTGACCTCAGCTGATCTGACATCAGCTGACCTGGACCTCAGCTGATCTGACCTCAGCTGATCTGAGCCTCAGCTGATCATCCTTGTCTGATCCGATCCGACACCAGCTGACTTCCCAAGGTCAGCTGGTTTTAATATCATCAAAACATAAGGGATTTCCCAACAATAACCTACTATCTATAAGCCAATTTTGTGATAAAGGCTATAATGTTGAGGTCTCAAGTAACCTGTGCTGTATAAAAAATGCATCAAACACACAGGTATTACTAACACGGTCAAGGAAAGGAAATGTTTATCTTGCAAATTGGAGATCATGTCCAGAAGAGACTTGTCTCATTGCCAAAAGCTCAAGTGACCTGACTTGGCTGTGGCACTGAAGACTCAATCACCTGAACTTCAAAATACTCAATAAGATATCAAGGTTGAGTCTAGTGGAAGGGATACCTAATGAGGTGTTCAAAATGGATCACATCTGCAAAGCTTGCCAAGAAGGGAAGCAAATTAGAGCTTCATTCAAAAGTAAACCAATTTCCTCCACTGACAGGGCACTCCAACTACTACACATGGACCTATTTGGACCTGTTACACTAGCCAGCATCAATGGAAGGAAATACACACTGGTGGTAGTTGATGACTTTTCCAAATACACTTGGGTGATCTTCTTCTCTAGCAAGAAGGAAACTCAACTCAGCCTACCTGAACTACTAAAGAAGATATCAAATCAAAAGGGTCTATCTATTGTCAAGATAAGATCTGATAAAGGTACTGAGTTCATAAATTCCATTATCACTAATTTTTGCAACGAGTTCGGTATATCCCATGAGACCTCAGCTGCAAGAACACCCCAACAAAATGGGATTGCTGAAAGAAGAAGCAGGACACTAAAAGAGGCTGCCAGAACCATGCTTGCTGACGCACAAATTCTCAAAAGGTTCTGGGCTAAAGCCATTAATAAAGCTTGTTACACTCAAAACAGGTCCATGCTCACCAAAACTCAAGGCAAAACCCCTTATGAGCTGTGGAATGGTAGGAAACCTCAGGTATCCTACTTACATATATTTGGTTGTAAGTGTTTCATTCACAACAATGGGAAGAGGCAATTGAAAACCTTTGATAGCAAAGCTGATGAAGGAATCTTCCTTGGATATTCCCAAATCAGTAGAGCTTTCAGGGTATATAATGTCAGAATCCTTGTGGTGGAAGAAACACCCCATGTTGTCTTTGATGAATCTACTCTTGAGTCCAGGAAAGATCAGTCCATCAAGGATATCACTGATAAAATGACTAGCCTGACCTTGGATAAGTCCACTGATAAGTCAGTGGATTCATATCTTCCAACATGGGACAACCTAGGATCAGAGGAGTCAGGAGTTTGCACACAGAGGACAAATCAGCCTGAGGAAATCAACATTGATGGAAATGAGCTGAATGACACAATCCCAGCTCCTCAGGTAACATTTGTCAATGTCATTGACTCAATGAAGAAGCTGGCCAAGCTGAGACAGACACTGAGTATAACATTAAGGGGGAAGTCAGACTAGACTGTGCTAATAACCTTGAAACAACCCTGAATGATGACTTAGGACTCCTTCCCTCTGCTCTCTCCCCTGACTTACTTAATATTGCCCAATCTAGTGACTCAATCCCAGAAGAAGGGATATCCCCTGTGGATAACCCCACTAAGAGAGGACAATTCAAAAGAAGCTGGTTGATTGATCATCCAATCAATCAGATTCTTGGAGAACCTAACCTTGGAGTCAAGACTAGAAGTTTTCATAGTGAAAATGCTCCCTTTTGTTGTTTTCTATCAGCACAGGAACCCAAGACAATAGAGGAAGCATTAAAAGATCCCAACTGGATCATTGCCATAGAAGAAAAACTTAATCATTTTATAAGAAGTCAAGTATGGGAGCTAGTCAAAAGGCCAAAACATGCAAACATCATTGGAACCAAATGGGTCTTCAAAAATAAGAAAGATGAAAATGATGTCATTGTCAGAAACAAAGCAAGGCTGGTGGCAAAAGCATACTCTCGAGTTGAAGGATTTGACTATGATAAAACATTTGCACCAGTAGCCAAATTAGAGGCTATCAGGCTATTCCTTGCATATGCAGCCTACAAGAAGTTCAAGGTCTATCAAATGGATGTCAAAAGTGCATTCCTCAATGGGGTCCTGAATGAAGAAGTTTATGTGGAACAACCCCTTGGGTTTGAGGAAGGCAACAAAGTGTATAAACTTAGAAAAGCCTTATATGGCCTGAAACAGGCCCCAAGAGCCTGATATAACACTTTGTCACAATTTTCTTGGAGCATGGTTTCACTAAGGGGAGTGTTGACAGGACACTCTTTAGAATCACTCATGGAGATGACATCCCCCTGGTTCAGATCTATGTGGATGATATCATCTTTGGATGACAAAATGAAGACCTATGCACAAGATTCTTACATCTCATGAAAGGAAAATTTGAGATATCCATGATGGGAGAAATGAATTTCTTCCTTGGATTGCAAGTCAGGCAGTCCCTTGAAGAATATTCATCAATCAAGCTAAATACACAAGGGAGCTGATACAAAAGTTTGGTTGCAGCTCAAGCAAGGTGGTCAGGGTACCTATGTATACCAACACAAAACTTGAACCTGATAAAGAAGTAGAAGGTGTGGATCAGACTACCTATAGAGGAATCATTGGATCTCTTCTATACCTCACAGCAAGCAGGTCTGGCATCACTTATGTAGTAGGGATCTGTGCAAGATATCAGGCCAGTCCTAAGAAAACTCACCTGGAAGCCACAAAGAAAATTCTAAGAAATCTCAAGGGTACTGTCAATATGGGACTTCGGTGCCCCTCTTATGATAACTTTGAGTTAACATGCTACTTAGATGCTGACTATGGAGGTTGCAAAATTGACAGGAAATCAACCACAGGAACCTGTTAGTTCCTTGGAAATAAACTGATTTCATAGTTTTCAAAGAAGCAGAGTTCAGTAGCAATAAGCACTACTGAAGCTGAATATATGGCAGCAGGTAGTTGCTGTGCTCAAATCTTATGGATAAGGTAGCAATTAACTGACTACAACATCCAGGCCAATGAAGTACCCATCTTCTGTGATAAAAGCAGTGCAATTGTAATATCAAAGAACCCCGTACTTCACACAAGATGCAAACATGTGCATATAAGGCGTCACTTCATCAGAGGTCATGTGGAGAAGAAAGATGTTTGTCTTGTGAAAATCCACACTGATAAACAAAGGGCTGACATACGCACAAAACCTCTGGCTGAAGCTAGGTTTCATGAGCTATCAGTGGAGTTAGGACTACTTGATCCTGAATCAGGAAATTGATTCATCTATCATTCTAACAGATTCATAGGTCACTAATCTAGCGGGAATGGCCAAATTAATATTAGTGGACTCTGCTGATAAAGTCCACTGATATCTTCAAGCCTTCTGATAGTCAGTGGAATACACTTCACTGATTGTAAAAGAAGTCCACTGAAAGTAATTGGACTGAGGAAAGTCCACTGTCAACTCCACTGAGACATCCTCTGACTGACGGTTACTTTATTGGTAACCGTGCCTACGATGCATTTAATGCGATAGTAAGTGTGCAGTGAAATCTCAGGAGGTGTATTTGAAAAGGTTTTTCTCATGAAAAGCCCCGTTTTTAACCGTCATCCTTTTAAATCCTAACTATTGATCTAAACTCAACCCACTTTCCATTTCTGGTAATAATTACAAAACACTTGGGAAGATAAAACACTTTATTTTCCAAATTATTACTTTCATCTCAACCATAGATCAATATTGTTGGTCCCGAAACGAGTTAAATCAGTGTATGGGGCGGGAATACACTGATGTCAGATTTTTCTGAAAGACTCAGAAAAATACTCTAACGCACTCAGTCAGAATTCTCTGAAGTACTCAGTATGCTGAACGTCCACAGGGGCAGCAGGGACGGTTCAGTACTGAGTCAGATAAGCTGAGTGTGAGTAAAGTGCTCGGAGGCTCAGTAGAGATAACAAACCTACTGACTGCTCGGAAGCGAGTCAGTTGGACTACTATCTCAGTGAGTCAGAGTACGTGCGGAAGGTGAGC